>JAATLQ010035015.1:0-26138 GCA_013421005.1 Heliconius erato x Heliconius himera | reverse complement strand
AGAATGAAACGGACAGACAATGACATTCTATTTATCATAATATCTTTTATTTGTATTTATATTAAACTTATTGTACATTTAATATTTATATTGTTACCTCTGAATCTCTAAAAGATCTCGGATTACTTACGATCACTGCGAAAGAGTTCTAACTATATTAGACGTATCACGAGCCATAATAAAATATTAAAATTATTATTTAAATATTTTATTGAGTGTAGGGTGGGATGTCAGTTACATGTTACAAAATTTAATTAATGGGTACATTAAATTACAAATGAAACAAGATTTTACAATTTAATATTGCCGCTCCGCCACACGCGAAATACTTAAATTTTCATTGTACCTATAAATTATGTGCATAATTTATCGATAAATTTCAAATTTTTCACTCGTTTCAAAGAGACGAACGGTAAAACAAATCCCTTTAGGGGATTATCTTTGCGCTGCATATGTGCATCACAGGACTTACATAGACGACTACATAAAATAGAATTCAGAAAGCTTTTAAAGCAGCTTATAAATTGGAATTAACTTAGAGACGGTAAGCATACCTAGTGTGAAAACCCCGTTTTAAGTAGTCCCTCCGAAATTGAGATATTGTTTAAAAATTGAAATTGGTTAAGTGATGAAGGACAATTTTTTTGTTACAACAGATGCAAAATAAAATTAATTGAGTCTCCCAGTAGTAGGATATGAACACCACACAAGCATCACGACTACAGTTAAGTGCTATGCCTATGGACTATGATGGCTTGAATGTTAATTTAAGCGTAATATTTATTCGCACCACTAGTTATTAGTATAACATCTATACAATATTTTTATAATTAAAAATAATATACAAGGTAAAAAATGAATGATAAATTAATTATTATATATAATTAATAACGTTTTTCAGATACTACGCCTTATTGTATTTGTATCTGTGGTAGTTTTTATTCGGTTTTTATAAAGCGCAAAGAGGAATTCAATACGCCTGACGTTTGTGTAATAGCAATGTTACATTGCAGCTATTCTATTAACCGCAAGGCTCCAGGCGGTATTAATTATTACTATTTTACCAAACGTCATTTATGCATTGTTGTATAAATTCCTTCTCATTTTTCACATATTACGTGGATTTTATATTTAAAGCTTTTATTTAAATTGCTATAATATTATTTGTGTTAGTATATTTGTAATATTGCAAACTCAATTTTATCCACTTCTCAATCTCCGAATGAGCTGCATTTATTTCTGGTGATAATGATATTACATACAATCAATATTATTGTTGTTCTTGTTGATGAGGTAAGTCGTGGCGCAGGGGCACGAATTGTGGCTGTGAAATCGACTTGTTGTGGGTTCGAAGTGGGGACTCGAGGAAATTAAATGTTTATTTACATTTATATTTTCATTACTTCGCTCCGATGACGAGGCAAAGCGCGACGTTGAGTTCCGCCACTCAACACGCTATGCCTCCAGAACTCGGTGTAAAGTGGGCAACGAGTGCCTTAAGAAGAAGAAACCTAGTTCTTCTGCCTATCCTGCTGTGTGCGGGATTCAGCGTAAAGCTGATTTTTTAAAATATTGTTGTTAATCCAAAATGGCTGACGCAACAAAATGGTGGATTATACATTTATGAACAAACAATCTAATATGGATCAAATGAAAGACCTTGATTTGTAAAATACAATATATCACAACAAAAAACTTGAAAGTTTATTTTTAAAAAAGTTTTTATTTTATTAATATTTTAAAATATTATATAGAAACATTAAAGTATGAAAATTGTCTTTAAACATATCTATCATCAGTTTACTATCACAAGTGGATTGAGTGATTGATTTCTTGATATATGGCCAGTTCAGCACAACCAACCATCATTTCGCCAATGTCACCTATCACAAGTTAAAAATTGATATACACTCTATGGACTCATAATGTCATAAAGTTTCTCCACAAGATAAATGACATCGGATAACGTAATATTGTACACAAAAGTGAAATCAAAACCTTTAGAAACGCTGTAAGGACTAAGTAAGTAAGGCTTTGTTTAGAAACGTATCAAAGTCAAAGTTAATTATTTTGATTCAGCGAGGGAGCATTACACCGAGTGGAAGATCAGCCTCTACGGTTTTAGAAAGAGAATTAGAATGTAGTAACAAAGAGTTATTAAAAATGTTTTTTTTTAACTAAAAAGAAACTTCTTACCATAAAATTATGTTATATCCTAATAATATTAGTCACCATACCATTTTAAAATTATAACTTTTTTATTATTTATATTTTGAACGATTTGGTATTAGGTCTACCAATATATGTCTGGTAGTGAAAATGTCACCGTGTCAGAATTAAATCTATAACAGTTGCGAATACATTATAGAAGGGGAAAGAGATGAAAATATTAAATAATTCGAATGGAAATCGATCCCACAACTTACCGCTTACAGTAACCCGCTTGTACCCAACACGACTCACAAGTCTCTAGCTAAATTTCTCCTCTAAGTAAATTTCTTTAAATCCATACAACTTCCATTATAATCGATTCATATAATGATTTATTAACACGATTATTGTCCAGACAAATTTTGTTTTGTTTCGCGTCCCAGTGAACACTGTATGTAAAATACACCAAAAGCTTCGTGTTTTAATTTATTCATTATTTAGCTTTCCTATAGCGGTGCTTTTCCGTGAAATCAATGTCCATTTGGTCCAACAGAATGGTTTATGTAATTAAAAATGAAGTTTTAATATTAAAAACGATCGCGGCGTTGATTTCTGCCATCGACACGTTATGTTTTGAAATTGGACGCAAATGGCGTACGGTGTTTTTGACATTAATTTTCCTTTGGCTACTCAGCACGGCGGGATACAGCGTGCAGTTAAAAAAAAGAAATTAATTCTGGATTTCCTTATTAAAATACTAAAGTTTTATACAGTGATTCTTAGATTATAGATATTCTCTTAAGTGATAATGGAGTATACTTCTTTACGGTATTAATTATTCAGCTTCAGACAGGTTGTCCTAGAGAATATATCTTCAACTGTTTGTTGATTGATGCAACGCACACGTATTTTGTTCTATCAGAGTGGGAACGTAAATACAACTCCTTTCCTCGTTTAAGAATCGAACCTACATCCACTGTGTTTGCAGTCAGAAGGCAGAATCTCAGAATTAGTCTTAATGGTCCAATATACACAAGTAAATGGATTTTTTCTTCTGAATCTCTCTAGAATTTTAGTCCTTTCTAAAGCAAATCAAATTGTCGTGTATATTAAGAGAAATGAACTCCTTAAACCTGATCCATAAGCGCACTGGTGTTCTCTTAGAAAGTCTGCATTTTTTAAAATATTTATTTTTACAAGCGTTTACAGAATCATTTTTGCACAAGAAAATATAGAAAGTAAGCAGGTAATAATGAATATGAGAAGCGAGGCAGGAAGTTAGCTGAGCTTGATTTAGGAGATTCAATTCTTAAGCAAAAGATTATTAAATTAAAAAGTCATTGTGTAAAACTATAGTCGATTTGAATGTACGTTTAATTCAAGCTGAGCAGAATATTTGTCTATACTAACTATTTGTAAGGTGAGCCCGTCGTGGCACAGGGACTCCAGCGTGAGACTGTAAACGCGATGACTTTGTGTTCTATTCCCGCTCGGGTTAATGAAATATTTAATATTTTCACTTCCTTGTTCCTGTAACACGGCAAAGCATGACGTTAGGTTGCGTCAACATGCAATGCATCAAGAATTCGGCGGAAAATGGGGAACAGAAATGTCTTAAATGAGAAACGGAGTGTCTTAGCACTAGATTCGGAGGTTCAAGCCTGCCTACCCTGCTATGTGTGGAATACAATGTGAAGCTTAAAAAAGTAATACTGCCTCTACAGTATTACTTTTTTAAGCTTCACACTCTCACTCTATAGTTCCATTCCATCAGCTTTATAATAGAGCTGATGGAATGTGCCAATCTGGTAAAAAAAATGCAAAAAATTTAAAAATAGTTTTTGTGTTGGATAGTCCATTTGTGAAAATCGATATTACTCCACGTCATTGTAACGTTTCAACGTAAGTTACTGAACCCGTACTACAGGATAGATAAACAGCATTTTATATTTTGATTGATTGTGTATGGTTAGATAAAGTGTGGTGTTGAGGTCCGCCACCGAGCAGACATTGCGGTTTACAGACCTGAAACGTAACAAAACTTAGTCATATCGTCATGGTAACGCACACTAACTTTTTAACGTTGAGTACATTATTCTTGCCTATTTTGTGATCTTTATAGTTCACAAAATAGGCAAATAGGGAGTTATGTCGGAAATTAAAAATCGAAAATAAATAAAACAACAAATTAGTGAAAATGAGATATTGGCATACATTAAGATATTTTTTTGACCATCTCATCTGGACTAGGTCCATTACAATGCATCTCTGCCTCGCTTCGCTCACAGGCGGCACACGGGGGGAGCTAGACAGAGTCTTGTTTCGCTTGTCAAAATTACTCCATTGTTGTTATGTCCAACATTAAGCCAGTTTTTCCATTTAATTATCATATAAGAGAACGCTTCCATGAACTCTTTATATTTCGCCGTTTCATATATACAATTTAAATATGCCTATAGACATTATTTAAAATTATTTAAATTCTTAATAAAAACAGACCTAGTTTCGAATACATGATTTTTTTACTCCTTACAATTTTTTTGTATCAAACAACAGTTATTGCATTAAATGATGTGTAATGAAGACTTTACAGTGTTTACCTACAGTCATACATTTTGTAACGATTTAGAGCGTAGCATTATTATAACAAATATCTTTTAATCAGTGAAGAAAGTCACTCTGTTTCTTTCTACTCCTACTCCTCCTTCTCCTACTGCTCCGTGTGATGGTGAAACGCTGCCTATTGAATAACAACATTGAAATGACAATAACATATTAAAAACAAATCTTACCAGGCCATCAACATCGGCACTCAAAATGAATAGACAACAAGATCGAATTACTATATCATTATTCGTAACTGCTCTACATTTCATTTATTGATGCATTGAAAAAAATAAAATAGGGGTATATTATATAACTAGGAATTAGAAGTGAAATATATTAAAAAAAATAAACAAGCGCGAGAAAGACTCGCCCGCCGAGTGTTCCGTGCAAAATAATAATAAAAAAAATAATAAAATATGTATTGAAATATGCATACCAAGCCCTTTCATCTGATACCTCATATGGTCTAGCAGCATTAATATCAAATTTTACCCCTCTTTTAAGGATATCATTTTTTATAATTTAACCACAAACGCACGGTTTTCATAAGTTATTTTTTTCGTAAGTTAGTACTACCTGTAGATGCCAAATTTCTTAATTCTATGTCAATAAGTAATTTTGATTCCTTTTATAGTGTCGAAATATCCGTTTTGCGATGTAAACGGCCATATCTTGTTTTTACGTTACTATAGAAATATGATTTTTTTAGGTAATCAAGGTGCTGTAGATCTGAGTATATGGTTTGAAATTCTACTTGATAACTCCAAGCATTCCTGTTCTTGGCAGATATACAAAAAAAGTTGGTCTTATAATGGTTCCTTTTTTTAAAAAAAAGGTACGGAACCCTAAAAAAGATTTAATTTTTTTTGTTCTCTATAACAGCTATATTCTTCAGAGTGCTATTTAACATAATGGCGTACATCTTAGTTAGCCTTAAATAACAAAATAACAATAACAATAAACGCTATCGAATTGTTTTAAGCGCGTGCGCTGCAAAAATAGTTAAATATATATCAGTAAATTTTATGACAAAAATATTTCATTTTATGAATTCTAAGAAAAAGTCCGCCACACCGTAAATTTATGCCTTATAAATAAGTAACAATAAGGAATTTTTAACAAAAAATAATTAAAGAGTGCAAGGTGATATTTCAATTTTTATTTGACATGGAGAGGAAAAGTTATTCGATCATCAAGGAAATTGTATGAAGATAAGCTTCGGCTTTTATAACGTGTAATTAACACGTATACCTTAGAGAAAATGTAAAATTAAAATAAATCAACGCTCTGTTTTACGGCCGCAAGCCTAGGTTCGATTCGCATGGGGGTCGGCCTTGCCATTGATGTCATTATCTCAAGTAGCCACGTACTCCTTGCACTTTCTCAGAATTATCAAAAATAAATTGTATATGATTAAATGTATAGTCAATTTGTTGGCAAATGCAGCATAAAAGTATTACGAGTGGGCCGCTAGTTCAAAATACGGCAGAAACGATGAATAAATGCTGGCATCTTTTGATTGTGTTGCCTTAAAAATGCTTGGAGTATAATACTTAGAAAATAAAAAAAAAAACAGCTTCACATTGTATCCCGCACACAGCAGGGTAGGCAGAGGGAACCTAGTGTTAACGACACTCCGTTCCCCACTTTCTGCCGAAACCTGGAGGCATTGCGTGTCCGCGCTTAACCTCGACACCAGAGCGAAGAAATGGAAATATAAATTTAAGTAAATATTTCATCTCCTCGAGTGAGGGTCGAACCCACAACCAGTCGGTTTTACAGTCACACCTCGTGCCACTGCGCCACGACTGGCCTTCTAATACTTAGAAGCTTAATCATATTTTGTATGCTGTACCCCATCCAATTTAATATGAAATATCCATATCTATAGTTAATAATGTGAGCTTGATACCTCTGCAACATCTCGTGAAAATTGGTCTTGAGAGACGAACAAACACACACAGACAGGCAGACAGACGAATAGTAAAATTATTATATTATATCATTCTATAAGAATGCCGTTTTTTTCTTTTGAAGAAAAAGTAGCTAGTTTCTATGTTCGTTCACTTCTTAGCGGCAATGCTTACTAAGCTGTTTTCCAGTTGTTAGAGGTAACTAACTTCCTGTAGAATTGTCGCTCTCATATTTCTTTTTTTATTAAAGTTAAAGCGATAAATAAAGTTGATTATGATTATTTATTGATAATATTTATTGAGGTTATCGTGGCACAGCAGTATAGATACCGTTTCACTGTAAGAGTGACGGTTGTGGATTTGAATCTCATTCTGAGAAAATTATAAAAAAATATATAAAAAAAAATATTCGAAATATGGTAAAATACAATTATATAATAACAAAATTTACCCTGTATTTACTCAATATATATAAATAATTATATGTATTGGGTAAATATAGGGTTAAGTGGTGGAGTGAGGATAGGATGCATCGAATTTAAAGCTCTAAAGCTCTTCAGCGTCAGTCGTCCCCGTCGCGTCGCGTTGGCTGGTACTTTTGCCTGTTCGTGTGACACTCGCGCGTTCTTGTCCCAGAACTTCTTGTATTTTGGTAAATATTATTATAATTTTAGCTAAATTTGATTTATTCGTCTTTTTTTTTCATATAAAATTGTATCAGATTTTTCAATATTTTATTATAATAAAATATAATCAGCTTCACGCTGTATCCCGCACACAGCAGGATAGGCAGAAGGAACTTAGTGTTAAGACACTCCATTCCCCACTTTCTGCCGAATTCTGGAGGCATTGCGTGTTGAGTGGCAGAACTCAACGCCGCGTTTAACCTCGACACGAGAGCGAAGAAATGGAAATATATATATATAAATATAAGTAAATATTTCATCTCCTCAAGTGGGATCGAACTCACAACCAGTCGGTTTTACAGTCACACCTCGTGCCGCTGCGCCACGACTGGCCTCAATATCTATTTTATTATAACATGTATTTATTAAATATATATGCTGGCATTTAACTAAAATGAAAAATTTCTGCAAAATAAAAGCACCGCGAAAACTATAAACAATTTTGTAATTTTCATACATTTCTGCTAAGCGCCTTATTTGAATTACTTTTTGTTAGCGATATACGTTTATGTTAAGGGCTTATTTACATTTTTTTCATGTATTTTTTGCGTAAGTAAATTTGTTAGACTCAAGTAAGCTTTTAATAAATATAAAAACAAACTTCAAATTCACTCCATCTATAGCTACATATAATAAAAATTTCACAGATCGCTGTCTGTACATGAAAAATATATTACAAAATTATATGCTTATGTGCAAAAATGTCGGTTAA
This sequence comes from Heliconius erato x Heliconius himera, assembly GCA_013421005.1. NCBI lineage: Eukaryota > Metazoa > Arthropoda > Insecta > Lepidoptera > Nymphalidae > Heliconius > Heliconius erato x Heliconius himera. The sequence continues at coordinate 18,069 of JAATLQ010035015.1, read as the reverse complement.
AACGCAATAAATTTTAAGAACAAAGATATAAATTCTACAAAGTTGCTACAAAAAAGTTTTTTGTATAAAATTACAGTTTTCAAGTATGATATGGTAAAGAATAAAAAAAATGTTTTCAAATTTTTGAAACAAAAGATCTAAGAAAAGCACAGGATCTGTTTAGAAAAACTTTACATCTATGATGGCTTAGTAATAACGACGGGTCCTCGTAGTTTTTTTGTAGTCATCAAATTTCAATAAATTTTATTTCTGGATCCTAATATGGGAGTGCCTTAATAATAGGTTCCCTTTGCCTACCCTATTGTGTGCGGGATACAGCGTGAAGCTGGATCCCAATATATAAGAAAACAAAAATATAATTTGATGTCAAGATTTTTTTTCCCTCTTCTTACTTAATTTTTTTACCTTTTTTACTACAAGCTAATTTAATATAATTAACATTAGATTTTAATTTCTATTTAACAATAAATGAATAAATAGAACTAAATAGTACACAAAATAACGAGGCTTTATCAAATATACTCGCAGGTATCGCCTACACGCGGCTCAGTGTCGCTGTATTTCCGGCCGGAAAACCTAATAACTTTATATAAGTTTAAATCCGGTACAAATAAAGAATATTTATTCTACATAGTTAAATTAATTTGTGAAATAGTCTACCTGCGGCACGTTTCCAGGTGGATATGACCTGGGTAGGTCCTGGGCCAAAAGGCGCGTCTATCTCCACCGTAAAGGCCGGCAACGCACCTGAACCTCCCTCTGGTGTTGCACGGGGTCGTGGGCGGCGGTGATCACTTACCGTCGGGTGTTCCGTACGCACGTCTGCCTTCTCTGTTTCAGAAACAAAAGTTATTTAAAATACTTAACGCGTATTTGAATCATGAAATCTAAACCATATTATTGTTAGCATTTGTCAAGTATGGGTGCATATCAATATTCTATGCTTTCAGCAAGTGGGAACCTGGCGACTGGTAACGCAAGCCCAGAGCTTAGTACAAGCATCAGTCTCACATGATTCTAAATTACTTTCTATGTACCTAAATGTAACTTTATCTTTTTTGTTTACATTGTGTTGAGAAATAAAGTCTATTATTATTATTATCAATGAGCATCAGCAATAATTCGGTTTAATTCAAAACCTTACTTCTTCTTCTCTATGTCTGAACTCATGCTTTTTTATACCAATTAATATTCTTCTACTGTTTAAATTTGTGAAAAAGAAATGTTAAAGAAATAAAAAAAAATGCTGAATTCGAACTAAAATAAATAATCATAAAAGTTAACTTTAAATCAACATATAGCGAAATTCCAACTTATTATTTTTTAAAAAATAAACCAGCTTCACGCTGTATCCCGTACACAGCAGGATAGGAACCTAGTGTTAAGACACTCCGTAGCGCATGGTGATAGGCTCATGGTGATAGCTTAGAGCTTTGGATGGTATAAAACATGTTAACCGCTTTTATTATATTTTTCTTTGTCCAGCTTATTCATTACATTTTTAAAAATGTTCAAATATTACAACTTCTAAAATTTTTACTCAAATTTTAATTTAATTTTTTACTTTCAATTACTAGATTCAAATCAAGTTGACTGTGACATACATCATGTTTTCTAACAAAAACTAATAAAAATTTAAAAATATTAAATTGGTTTAAAAATATAAATTTTAAAAATATATAAGAATAATTATTATTAATTTGGAGAAAAAATAATCATCGAGGTGCGTTTAGAAAGTATCTAATTGAATATGAGACATTTAATGTCAGTTTTAAATGTCTGTATTGTCATTCTTTAACTAGCCAAAGTGCAACCTATAGATTTTGAAATCAAATAAGCAAAAAAATATTATTCCCATTTTTAGCTTAACTCTTTTCTTTTATAGCTACACTATATGAGATTAGACAAAACATCATATTCTACTTTTCACCCAATTTTCGAGGTATTGCGTGTTGAGTGAATCAACTTAACGCCGCGTTTTTTCTACCAAGCGGTTGTATGGGAAATTAAAAAATATTTGAATAATATCACAGCTTCAAATAGGAAACGAATCTACAGCCGTCGCATGGGGAACAGAGTGCCTTACCCTAACACTAGGTTCCCTCTACCCTGCTTTGGGGTAAAAAGCGTGTAGCTGTATAAAAATTAAGGTGCATTAAAAAAGAAAAAAAATCAGTTAACATTTCCCATTTCCTCTTCTCGACCAATCACTTGTTAGTTCGTGTATTGCGTCACTCCTCGTCCCCGCGTCGGCCGGTGCGGACGTCTCTCTAGTTCTATTCGAAGTTAGTCGCGCGTTTCTAAGTTTACAGTGTAACTTTTAGCAATTTCGGTGAGTATGGATTTTATTATTATATTTTTTTATTATTTATATATGTTTTTAAAATTGTTTTTGTTGAAAATGCGATGATATTTCTTGTTTTTGTATATTTTTTGCTTTTATTTCTTCTCTTTTTAGATACGTAGACGTATATTTTAAGATTAACATAATTATGTATTTTTATTTTTTGTTTATAAAATGCGGCTTGTTGCATACAATTTAAATGATCAAGAATTAACATTTAATAAATTATCTATAATTGCAAAGCGAATGTAAACTGACAACTGACAATATTAATTAAATACGTTACATACATTTCAATACTATCTAATTATATATAGTTATACTGTACTGTTTCTATAAAGCTGAAGAGATTGTTTGTTTGGCGCTAATATCAAGCACTACTGGTTCAAATTTCACAATTATTTTTCTTTTTGTGCTAAGTGTTGTTCTTATATAAGGTACCCCAATGTACCGTCGGTCATAGGTTCATAGGTTGATCGGGTATTTCGTATGTGTTGTGGGTCATACAAACTTTTAGTTAATTTTACCTTAACATTTAGTTATTTTACCGACAAATGAGTGACGCTGCTACTGGTGCATGCCAGTAGATATTAAAAATAGAATGTTACCTTCATTAGATTCAATTTTCTTATATACATATTTGATCTCGGATTATAAATATATTTTAAAGTAATATGCGATAAAATTAACAAAAAATATTTCTATCAAGAATATTTAATTTTTTTATTCACAAACCGTGATTATAAAAAACATATGATTATAGTAAAATAGGAGCTTATATTATACATTTTTATTTCATATTGCATTATCACTGGAGGAATTGAAATAGCAATTTAACATTTTTATTTCTTTGCTCTGATTTGGAGATAAAAGCGTAGCGTTGAGTTCCACCACCGAAAACATAATACCTCCAGAATTCGACAGACTGTAGGGAGTGGAGTGTCTTAACACTAGGTTCCCTCTGGCTACCTACATGCCTGGTCTGCTACATGCGAATTACAGCGTAAAATAGAAAAACAATGAGAAACACAACGGCGTTTAATTTCGCCAAACAACAAGAAATGCCTCGAAATTGGGCGGAAAGTGAATAACGGACTGACACTAAACCCTCCGTGTCCACCTTACCTTTGTAGTTATACGATATTTACAGCTACAAAAATACTTAACTTAACTTCGCGCTTTATGCCTAACTGCGGGTAGTCAGAGAGAACGGAGCGCCAAACGCTACGGTCAGCTATACAAATGATATATATATATATATATATATATATAAATATATATATGTTTACCTATACAAAAAAAATCGTAATCAAATCAATGGATATGACGTACGTGCTAAATGCATTGACAAATAAAAGAACGCCGCCATGACAAACACGACGACGGCGGTCCTATAGACTGTTACAAAAAAAAGGAAAACTCTTCTCGCTACGTACAATGTTGTTTGAGTTGATACTTTTTTAGTACAGTAGCTGTGATGATTTTTTTTAATATGTAGAATTTTCGAGGTTTTGTTTGGTTTTTCGGTGATTTTACGTTGTATTCCGTATATAAATATCGCTATATACATAGGGAACCTAAACTTAAAACACTCGAGCGGGAAATAAACATAATTCGTGCCCCCAAATGAGTATCGAAGAAGAGTAGTGTTAGAAAAAAGGTAAAAAAATGCGATTATTTATCAATTTTAAAATACTTATGAAATAAATAAAAATATTAGGCTCTATAAATATGAAATTATATTTTAAAAATAATAATTTAGAAAAAAATCTTCTATTAAACTTGTAATATTAAATATTTATCAATCTATTTTTGTATACTAACATTAAAAGCGACTACTGGCTTGAATTGAAAAATTGTGCTTATTTTATTGTATTTGGTTTGAAGGCTTATATATAGGGTGTTGTTAATCGTCAACATGTATCCTAATGTACCCGCACAGTACCTTCCGTTCTAAGATTCCAATTTAACCACACGGGCGAAGCTTCAGAGCTAGTATTCAAAAAAATCTGTCAATATTAATTAAAATAAAATAAATCAGCTTCACGCAGTATCCCGCACACATCAGGGTAGGCATAGGGAACCTAGTGTTAAGACACTCCTTTCCCCATTTTCCGCCGCATTTGGGAAGTATTGCGTGTTGAGTGGCGGTTTCTGTCAATATGCTTGTTGTTTTATGTAGTATGTGGCTATTTGGTCCAAATATGTATATGTAGCATATTATGCAATTACAAAATATATATATATTTTTTATATTTACGTACCATTTCATTTTTTTGTCCATCTTTTGCACCGTGTAGGGTATCTACTACTAGCTTTCTGAAATTCTTATTCACATTGCATATAAGGTAGCGGTGTCTTTTTAGACACCGCACTTTCAAAACCGATTATTATTCACCTTCACGCAATATCCTGCACACAGCAGGATATAGCGTGAAAGTGAATAAATATAAATTTAAGTAAATATTTCATCTCTTCGAGTGGGATCGAACCCACAACCAGTCGATTTACAGTCACACTTTGTGCCCCTGCGCCACGACTGGTCTCAAGATAGAAGCAACCGATTATTATTTAAATACAAATACTTTTTAAAGTGTAAATTGAACCCATGATCGTCGCGTATGTTTTTTTTTCTTTTAAGAATACAATTTTTATAATACGTTTATAATAAGTTAGACATTCTAAATATAGGATGTCACAAAAAAAACTTATTTCATTTGTATTTCATACTTACCTATAAATGAAAAGTTTATAAAAGGAGCTTATTTTGCAATTTCTAAAGTTTTCTTTTAATACTAACAATAAATAACTTTACGATAGCACCTGCTCGGCTGGTTATAACCTGAACAAGTGGATGGTTCAACTCACTGTTTCCTATTTTCCGGAAAATCTTAGCGACATTGTGTGATTAGTGGTCGAATTCAACACTGTAGTTTGTCTTCCAAAAGGGAGAAATAAAAATAATTCATTCCCACGAGTGGAAATCGAACCCACAACCATTGTGATTACACTCAAACGCTGTCCCATTGCATAATAATGAACTTAAAATTATAATTTCTGATTTAATGAAAATGGGATTAACTTTAAAATCTGAATGCAGCTTTGTTTGACATGACGTTGTCTACATACTTCTGAAACATGAAATTCGAATGTTTGTTGTGACTGTGTGTGTGTCCACTGCTTGATTCGAACCTATTTAATATTTACATTGATCGTATGTATTTGTCAGTTGCAGCTCCATTTTTATTTACTGCTGTATATGAATAAGAATGAATATGTAAATATTACTTTTACTATGAATTTGTTTATATTTAAAAACTTTGAAACATAACTTAACTTAACTTAGCTTCACGCTTTATCCCTTGCGGGGTAGTCAGAGAGAACGGAGCGCCAAACGCTACGGACTTTGAAACATGGTTCCTTATATTAAAACTAAAAATTAAAAAAAAAAATGGAAAGTGGGGAGTGCAATGCCTTACTACTAGGCCCCTCTGCCTACCCTGCTACATGCAGGATACATCGGAAAGCTGAAAAAAAAACAAATACTATTGTTATATACATAGAATATAGAATACGATTTCCGCATCACCTAAATTGAATATTCTACATAATTATCATTAATTAATGCATACATAAAACTCACAGATCTGGAATATTTAAAATAGTTTATCAATATATTTCTTCAATTAATATAAAATTTCAATGAAAATAAAGCCCCGGGCTTGACTCCATTTACTGTTACCAAATCGAGTTAAAATCGCATCCGTATTACGCGTTAGTATCGAAAAAGAAAACTGAAAAGTAGAATTCTCGTTATATACCTATATACCAAGCTGGCAGCGAGTCGAGCGCTTACGGCAGATTCAAAATAATTTTCGAAATGATTGTTCTGTAGATGAGGGCCTCCGGTGAAACGGTTGGCTCCGGGGCAATGCTAGGTGTTCCTTAATAATGTGGATGCCGGCGGCCACAGCGACGCCCCCAGGCCTTCTCCCCCCTCGGGCCCCGACGGCGCAGGGGGCGCCGCCCGCGTCCCATAAAATATTTCTGATGTGATGCTAAATAATAATAATTCATGTGGTCCACATCATACATACTCCGCACTCGTACATACAGCCAAAGGCGACGAGAGTCGTGACTTTTATTTTTCATATCTCGATCACCCGAAATAATTATAGTGAAATTTTGTTTAACGGTTCTGCTGGAGGTACTTGAACTTAACTTTTTAAGGATAACTTGTGGATTTATCGTCAAGGATGTGCTGATTTTGATTATTTTTTAATTTTAGTATCAGTTCTTAGTTTCACTGTGATTACAAATGTGTGTTTACTAACACACATTTGTAATCACAGTTACACAGTAAAGTTACACAGTAGATATATTATTTAAAATATAACTCATTTTAAACAACGAAAAAACAGTTTATTCAATACTTTGAATAAATTGTTTTTTTGTTGTTTAAAATGAGTTATATTTTAAATAATATATCACTAAAATATATGTAAATCATCGGCTTTTAACTAAAAAAAAAATGGAGAAATTATGTCTTTAAGGGAGTGAAAGAAGGATGAAAGTTTGTGAGTATATACCCAAATCAAAGTCAAATAATTTCTGTCGTTTTTAAAGCTGCAATCTTCCTTTTTAATAGGATCATCAAGTATTTTGTTTTTCAATTAATTAAATTGAAATGTTGAGTTCCGCCACTTAACGTTCAAAAAGTGGAGAGCGGAGTGTCTTGATACTAGGATTCCTCTGCCTACCCTGCTACGTGCGAGATACAGAGTGAAACTGAAAAAATAATTGAACATCTCCTTTCTAAAATGAAGATTTAAACTGAATTTGCCTGCAAACATTTACATTTTTTACTTCTTTGGTAGTAACAAATTTAAAGAAACAAAGTTAGAGCTGACAGGTGATAGCACTGTTACATAAGTATCTTGTACTTTCTTGCAATACAATAAACTTTTCCAACTTAAAAATATACATACCTATTTTCGTCGTCAGATAATCTACGAGTACTTTTTTAAACTTAAGGTGTAAGTAATTTTGAATGTCGGACAATTCGCAGGAGGCTTAAAATACTAGATTGTAGCTAGCTAGCTATAAAACTAATTCACTACATTCGTCAGGAGGCCAGTCGTGGCGCAGCGTGACTGTAAAATCGACTAGTTGTTGGTTCGATCCCTACTCGAGGAGATGAAATATTTACTTAAATTTATATTTCCATTTCTTCGCTCTGGTGTCGAGGTTAAGCGCGGCGTTGAGTTCTGCCACTCAACACGCAATGTCTCCAGAATTCGGCAGAAGTGGACAACGAAGTGTCTTTACACAAGGTTCCCTCTGCCTACCCTGCTGTGTGGGATACAGCGAGAAGCTGATTCACATACGTTCCGTATTGTAAACTTGTATAGTAGTCCTCTTATATTCATACGGCTCTTAAAAATTCAAGTTACCCTTATAATAGTGGTAGTACGAGGAACATAAGCAATATGCGAGAATATTTGTATTATATAAAGCTAACTGTTAAAATGGTGGACGGACGAGACTTAATGGGAACGTACACTAGGTTCCTAGGCCTATGCTTACCATGCTATGTAGGGGGTACAGTGTGAAGCTTAAAAAAAAGAAAAACCACTTACCTATTCTATTGAATCAAAAGGAAGCGTTTTAGATAATTTTTCTTTTAATGCAAAGATTTTGAACTTACTTATACAAGCGATAGCACTCTTAAGCACCCTTAAGTACTGAATATTTGCCTCGGCGCTGAAAAAAAAACAAATATTTCATTTTCTCAAATAGGAATCGAACCCATAGCTTATCGTGCTTACAGTCCCACGCTTGTGCTCCTGCGCTACGACTGACAGTAATGAAACTACAACTTTGTCTTATGAAATACTAAGTTTTTCTAAAACAATTGCATATGTGGTAGACACATCTATTTATTTATGAAGGATTACCAAGTCATCGCGTTCACCATATTTATTTTAATTTATGTTTTTATTTCTTAACTTTAGTGCCGAGGCAAAGCGCGGCGTTGAGTTCCACAACTTACCACGCAATGCCTCCAGAATTCGGCGAAAAATGGGTAACGGAGTGTCTTAACACTAGGTATATAACTCTGTGCGGGATACAGCGTAAAGCTGAAAAAAAAAAACATATTTTATTTTGTTCATTCGTAACAGTTTCCATTATTATTTAGGTACATACATTATACGTTTCTATTAAAGTGTTGAATTTGATTTTAAGGTTTATATTCAATTACATAGTTGAAAGTCGTCGTCATAAACTTAAACGGCTTAGTTGAGCTAGACAGACATTTTCAATTCATTTCGCAGAACTTTACACAGTTTTCTTTTATATTTCATTATAAATTAAATTAATTTAGTTTGGTTTCGGATACGAAGAATTTATAGATATTAAAAAATAGGTAATAGCATGTAATTAGAACGAAATTGAATATATATTCATGATGTTTTCTAACAGAAACAGAGTATTCTAAATGCACAATTAAATAATTTTTCACTTTTGTTTTAGACCGAAAAACTTAGTCCAGTTTTTAAAACTTTTATAAAGTATGAGAAACAAAACTTATCTTATATAATAAAGTTTTTTATGCTAATGATGATAATGGTAAATTCCATTACAAATACAGCCCTTGTAATTAATTTGAGGTTTTATATACACACTAGCCTTTTTCTGCGGCATATAGATTATTAAGACGGCATCTCAAGATTGCTCTCAAAACCGATCTCAGAATTGCATCTTATGATAACTAGCCATAGGCTCGATGTAGCCTATATAAAACTAGCACGGTCAACCAAACAAACTCTTCAGCATTATCATATTAGTAGGTATTTTTACGCCCAATATTACCTAATAACCTATTTTTTTTTTGTTATTTTTTTATCTTTGTTATTTTTGTTATTTTTTTATACTCTTTTTGTCTCTAATAAGTAATTGTGCACAATAAAGTGTAAATAAATGAATAAATAAATAAACCTATCTCCAACGTCAATCTTAGATTGTTTCATACATCTATTCAATCTCTAGAGTGGATAGATATATGAAACAATCTAAGATTGACGTTGGAGATAGGTTATTAATATTGGGCGTTAGATGAACTTATGATAGTCACCCATTAACTGTATTTATAAATTGGCGGGAATTTACTGCAATCATTATTTTTTATATATTTTACTTACATTTTATTGTTATAAACTTAATTTTATTATAAAAAAAAGTTGTTAAACTTAAATTTTATTCTAAAAAAAGAGGCCGGTCGTGGCGCAGAAGTACAAAGTGGAGTGTAGTCGCGACTGGTTGTGGGTGGGCGATCCCCACTCGAGGAAATTAAATATTTATTTAAATTTATATTTTCATTTCTTCGCTCTGATGTAGAGGCAACGTGCGGCTTTGAGTTCCGCCACTTAGCACGCAATGCCTCCAAAATTCAGCGGAAAGTAGAGAACGCAATGTCCCCCTGAATTCGGCGGAAAGTCGGGAACGGGGTGTCTTAGCACTAGGTTGCTCCTACCTACCCTGCTGTGTGCGGGATGCAGCGAGAAGCTCAAATAAATAAAGAAGCTGTTTTCGAAACTTGTGTTTACATAATAGGGTAATTTAATAATTGCAAATACTAATTTTGACGTATTTCTTCAAGCAAGTAAAACCGTTTGGTCGTCTTGGTGCAAGGGGCACAAGGGACTGTAACGCGACCGATGGCTGTGAGTTCGATTCTATTTTATATTTTGATTTCTTCGTTCTCGCACTAAGGCAAAAGCCCGGCGTTGAGTTTCGTCACCCAACACGCAATGCCTCGAAAAATTCTGCCGAAAGTGAGGAAAGTAGTGTCTAACCACTATTTTCCTTTTGCCTACCCTGTTGTATGCGGGATACAGTGTAAAGCTGAAAAAAAAAGTAAAACCGTAATAGAGACAATATTTTTTGAAAAAAATCTTTGAAAAAAAAAAACGCCTTTCCTTCTACACTATAAAAAGACCAAACAGACAAACAGTACATTATTCAGCAATATAATATACCTAATATTTTAATCCTTTTGAGAGTGTATGTTTAAATCGACAAAGATTGTTAAGTGGCCCGGGGCAAAAATATAAACTATTGATAAAGCGGGTACAGCACGGCCCGCGGTGTCGCCCTGGGCCCAGCGTCGTACAACCAGCCAGTGCTTCATTGTACTCGGTACATACCCAAATTAAATCATACATCCTATATACTAGTGACTGTATGTACGTAAAAGCCATATGTTGTGGTTTTTTTTTGCTTCACGCTGTATCCCACACTGCAGGGTAGGCAGAGGGAACCTAGTGTTAAGAGACTCAGTTCCCCACTTTCTGCTGAATTCTGGTGGCACTGAGGCAGAACGCCGCGCCTTTCCTCGACACCAGATCGAAGAAATGGAAATATAAATTTAAGTAAATATTTCATCACAACCCGTCAGTTTTACGGTCACACCTTGTGCCCCTGCGCCACGACTGGCCTGGATGTTGTAGTTTTAATTTATTATTATATAAAAAAAATATTTATTAATTATATAATTGCGTTTTAATTTTAATTGCTCGGAACATTGAAATCGAAATTGTAATATAGTCTTATTCTCATCAATTTAAGTTAGCAGCAGGGTAGGTAGGGAACCTAACGTTAAGACACTCGGTTCCGCATTTTCCGTCAATTTCTGGAGGTACGCGTGTTGATTGGCGGAACTATTTCAATATTTCGTTTCCTCGAGTGGGAATCGAACTCACAACCTGTAGCGTTTACAGTCACACATCAACTTATTTAAGAACACTACTACACTACTTTTTATGTACATAATTTATGTCATAATATAGTCAAAAAGAGCATGGAGCAAGAGAAAAAGAATTGTAGATTAATAAATACATTAAAACGATCGTGGATTAAAGAACGTTGTGGCGCAGTGGGACGGCGTATGGATGTAAACACGACGAGTATATTTATTAAAAACCAGCGAGTATATTTATTAATAAATAGTACAGTCGAATATTGAATCCTATCACTAATAACTGTTCCGGTTAAATTCAATATACAACATTTTGATAGCTACCCAACTATTTTATCAACGGGACCGCGCGACGATTTGCCACTATATAAACTAGCTCGAACTTTTTTTTAACTCTTGAACCCGCAATTTGGTATACGGTTAATAATTCTGTTAATTTCGGTTTAGTTAGTAGAATGTCAGTTAAAAATTTCACGTAGTAATTAGTAACATATGGGGTCCGTTTGGTGTCTGAAAGTGTCAGTTATAGCTCGCGGCTTTGCGGTTAGCTTAAACAGCCGTAACAGTTGTCGTATAATCTATATCTATAGATATATAGCAACAAGTATTTTGGAGAATGGAACAAGTATTTTGAGGCCAGTCGTGGCGCCGAGGCACTAGTGTGTGGCTGTCAACGCGACTGGTTGTGGGTTCGATTCCAAACCGAGGAAATGAAATATTTAATATTTTCATTTCCTCGCTCTGGTAACGAGACAAAGTGTAAAATAAAGAAGGGAAGTGTCTCAATGGGAAGGGAGTGTCTTAACACTAGAGTTCCTGGTACCCGTTGTCTATTCTGCTATGTACTTGAAGCTAAATAAACAAGTATTTTACCGGAATATGGTCTTATAATTGACAAAATAAAGAGCAATTCTAAATGTAATTTATGAACTATATTTAAAGTTCAAATATATATTGGAGGCCAGTCGTGGCGCAGAAGCACAAAGTGTGACTGTAATACCCACTGGTTGTGGGTTTGATCCCCACTCGAGGAGATGAAATACGTACTTAAATTTATATATCCATTCTTCGCTCTGGTGTCGAGGAAAAGCGCGACGTTGTGTTCTGCCACTCAACACGCAATGCCTTCAGAATTTGTCAGAAAGTGGGGAACGGAGTGTCTTAACACTAGGTTCCCTCTGCCTACTCTGCTGTGTGCGCGATACAGCATGAAGCTGATTTGATTTGATTTGTTTGATTGTATATTGATATATTGATAAATTTGTGGTGGAGTAAAATAATTACCAGCACCAAAATTGTGGTGTAAAATTAGAACTACGAAGGGGCTGTTTACCACAGCAAATGGATTGTACGCTGTCAAATCGATTGTAACAACATTATTATATTATTACCATTGAATATTTGGACCACGGAGGCGCAGTGGAACATTCTTTGGCTTTACAAAAGTTTGTAGGTTCGACTCCACTTTGGGACATAATTATATTTTTTTTTACATACATCATTTTTATTTTTAATTGATCGATCTTTATTTAATATTGTCTTGAATATTACTTACAAACTGAGTCATGTTCGGAAGGGGATTCTACATAATAATTGTCTCAATCGGACAAAATTTCAGCGAAAAATATTTTCACAATCAAACTAAAGATATGAATGAAACAGCCTTGTAAGAAATAAAAAAATCACGTGAATATCATTAAAGAAAAGAAAAAAGGTATGTGAAAGATAAAGGTATCACTAGGCCAGTCGTGGTGCAGGGCCACAAAGTGCAACTGTAAAATCGACTGGTTGTGGGTTCGATCCCCACTTGAGGAAGTGAAATATTTATTTAAATTTATATTTACATTTCTTCGCTCTGGTGTCGAGGCAAAGCGTGGCGTTGAGTTCCGCCACTCAACACGCAAAGCCTCTAGAACTCGGCGGAAAAAAATATAAATTTTATAAGTTTATTTTGTTTATGGAATTTACATCATCAAAAAAATATATTAAAAACTAAAGTAATATGGATTATTACTATTCAAATATCATTTGAATTTTAGTGTTCAAAATAATTTACGTAACTAACGTGTATTAACAACAACAGCGAGAAAGTGTATGTACTCGTACGTTGAAATGTTGATGTTAACGATGGAATACTGTACTAATTGGGAAATATGAGAATCGCTCGTCATAACGCTCATATTGTATAATTCTATATACAAGTTACACAGTTCTATATATATCCAACATATTTTGTGCTTAAATGTTATAGATTTTATAAATATAATAAAAATAAAAAAAAAATAAAATAAATTAGCTTCACGCTGTATCCCGCACACAGCAGGGTAGGCAGAGGGAACCTAGTTTTAAGACACTCCGTTCCCCACTTTCTGCCGAATTCTGGAGGCATTGCGTGTTGAGTGGCACAACTCAACGCCGCGCTTAATCTCGACACCAGAGCGAAGAAATGGAAATATAAATTTAAGTAAATATTTCATCTCCTCGAGTGGGGATCGAACCCACAACCAGTCGGTTTTACAGTCACACCTCGTGCCGCTGCGCCACGACCGGCCTCATAAATAAATATAATAATAACAATTATTTTCGTAATAATTAATTTCATGCTGCATATCGCGTATAGCAGGGTAGACTGAGAGAACCCAGTGTTAAGACACCCCATTCTCTACGTTTTCGTGCCAAAGCGAAGAAGTGAAAATATTAAATAAATAATAATTAATTCCCCCGATAGAGGCACCGAATCTACAACATTTTTTTAAAATGTCAAGGAATTTAAAAAAAAATCAAATGTAAACAAATATGTTTTTTTAGTTTCACGCTTTATCCCCCATATAGCAGGCAGAGTTCCCATTAAAATACTTTCATTCCCCATTTTCCGCTGAATTCAAGAGGTCCTTGCTGGTTGAGTGGCGAAACTCAACGCCGCGCTTTACCTCGTCACCAGAGCTAGGACATTTATATATTAAACATTTCATTTAAGTGGCGAACCCACAACCAGTCGCGTTTGCAGCCGTAATTTCAAAAAGTTCATTTATTTTTAATATTTATAAATGAATATATTTAATAATAATATTAAATTTACTATGCTGTAAAATATATATCACGTCGAAATCATTATAATATGGGCAATCCGATTTATTCAGCTTTCCACTCATTTAATCCGCTTTATACTGCAGTACTTTGAAAGCTTATTATGTAATTTCGAAATGTTTTACCTTATATACGACTATATTTTAATTTGGGTTGATTATTTTATGTTTGAGAGTAAAAAATATAAATTTTTAAAATATAATAAAAGTGTCGATAACAGTTACGGTCATATCAGCAATACAAAAAATGTCGGTATTGTTGAACACATTTTTTTGCTTCACGCTGTATCCCGCGTGTGCATGAAGGGAACCTGGTGTTAATACATTCTGTTCCTCACTTTCTGTCCAAATATCGAGACATTGCGTGTTAATTTGCGGAGTAAACACCGCCCTTTATATCCAGAACTAGCAAATAAAAATATATAATCCCTCGAGTGAGAATCTATCCCACAGTATTTACAGTCAGAGACTGTGCCGCTGCGCCATGGTGGCCTCACGTACATTTCACTTGTAGTTATATACATATAGTTAAAGCTAAGTTCCGCCAAGCGATTTGCAACTTCGCAATTAAGCTGAAAACGGAGAACGGAGTGTTTTTGCCTACTTCGATTATTGTAGAAGCCACTCGAAGTTGAGGACAGGCGAATCACTAATCTTTTAAATTTATTTTAACTTTTCGACATACGCACATGTAGATGCATATGTCGAAATTATTTTTGTAACATGACGAGTAGCCGCCCGAAACTTTGTTTTCGTTTGACAAAAGTTTCGGACGTTTTACATTTTTATGTAAAACCCCATTTTTTGCAGTTCCAATGGGATGTTAAAGAAATCTTCTCTTAGCATTCTGCTATACTTCCCAAGGAAACTACATGTACATGTAGTTTCAGCTTAGCTAGGCGTTGTCTTAGTCACTCAGCAACGGAAGAGTTATATACTCTTCTCTTCTCTCTCATATATATATATATATATATATATATATATATATATATATATATATATATATATATATTCGATTCGATATATTAAAATATTTTCGCTTCGTATTCCTTATATGGAAATATATTCTTATAATTTAATATTAATAAAGATTTTTATCTTTATAACGTTTTTAATTAAATTAATTGACATTAAGTCACTGAAGCTTCATATTCCATCTCATAGGTATATGTTTGCAACGAAATTTGTAACGTCAATGTTCTCTTAATTAAATAATATATACTACATTATTGTTTTTTTGGGTCACGTCACACGTCACGTCAAAGTATATTTTAAAAACTATTCGAGCCTTTGTTCCTCCCACACCAAACGTGAATTTCACAAATTACATACGCTGAAAACGTGACAAACGTCAAGACCAATACAAAAGTTCGACTTGTCCACTCATGCCAGCATATTTCCACGTAAAGTTAATATTTTCTCACGACTCATATTATATAGCTCATATTAAAGGACATAATGCTGAAATTTATTTTGGTTGTTTTGCTTTGTCTAGTAATAAACGTCCATCCAATCTTTGTACGGTGAGTGCTAGTCAAGATTTCATGAAGACTAATGTCTTAAATCTTCAATCAGTTTACTAAGTCAGAACACAGCGTTAAGTTCCGCTATTTCCTAATGGGCGGAAAATAAATAACCAGTCCTGCTTCCGTTAGGTTAGTAATAATTATTTTCCCCTGAAAGCCGATGGTTACTAATATAATTTCTGTTTGTGTACGCTACATATGTCTCTAAATCATCGTATAAATGGACCAGCCTTTAGACAGGCTCCCAGTCCTCTCTATAAATCAAAATAATATTGTAAATTTTAGTGCAAAATTTATATAGAATCAGGTCTCAGTTTGTATTGACATTGGTGCATGTTAATATTATTTCTCTTTGATACGAAACTGAAGCTAAATTTGATTGATTTCTATTTTAATTATTTCGATATAGATATGTCTTTTACCTTACATTTTATTGGGTATGAAATGATATTATTTGGTCATTTTGCAACTACGGTAGTTCCAAGCTACGCATGATGGCTTTGTGTGTCTGAACGGTTTCTATTGACAATGTCATTCGCAAATAATGAAAATGAATAAATGGATATGATACTTAGCTATATACCTTTAGAGTTGAACTATTTCTCCGAGGAAAGTTTGGTTTTAACATATTTCCTGTAGTGTTAATGAGGTACAACATAAACTTATATGAGATGCAAACAAAATAATTGGATTTTGGTGTCATTTATAAACAATTTCTTTTACCGAGAGGCCGTCGTGGCCTAGAGGCACAAGTGTGTAATGTGTAAAGCGACGGTTGTGAATTCGGTGCCCAATCGAGGAAAAGAATTGCTTATTTAAATTTATATTTCCATTTCTTCGCTCAGGTGTCGCGACAAAGAGCGGTGTTAAGTTCCTCCACTCAACAAGCAATGCCTCTAAAAAATGGGAAACGGAGTGTGACTCTAGAAAATTGAAAAAAATATATTTGTAATTAAAAATATATGAATAAATGGAGATAAATAAAGATTTTGCAAAGTTAAACATTTAGAATCTATATTTTTTCCAGCTTCACGACTCGACGCTCCGACTGGCCTCATTTAGATTTAGATTCCGATCCAATTAATATTTATTTACTTTTTATAAAAAGTCGCTTTAGTAATAAATAACTATCAGTAAAAGGCGTAAAAGAAGCTTATTAATACTTGGAAGCTATCCTTTCTAGGAAATATTCCATTTCGATGCATTTTGTGAACCCACTCAGGTGAGTTATTGAGACATGATCTCTAGAAGTTTTGTATATAAATTATATTATATTATATTATATTGTTATAAAATATACTATATTGTGAAACAAAAGTATTGTAATATTGCAACTTGAGAAAAAAATGTAGGTATTTTTATAAAACTGTAAAAATTGTACGTAGTAATTAATTATAGTATATTCTTTATTGCAACAAATTCAACATAATAAGACATACATTTCGAAATTTCATTTACAACGGTGGACTTATCTCTAGAAGAGATCTCTTCCAGCCAACCCGTGGAAGTGGATAAGTGCAAAGTAGCGGGAAAGACAGAAGACAGTGCAGTAAAATTGAGAAATAGAAAGTAGCAATAATAAACATAAAAGTAATAATAATAATAACGGTATACATTACATATACATATAAATATATCTATACAAAATAAATAATACAATATAACAATTATATATAAATATACATATCCTATATAATAAATACATACTCTATATAATATAAGTATATATATATATATATATATATATATATATATATATATATATATATATATATATATATATATATATATATAACAAATACTTATACAATAAGTATATAGAGGAACAAAAAGAAAATAAGGCTTTACTATAAGATGAAGTAAAGTTATAAAAGTAAACCACTATATTGATAAAGATTAAGTGTCTAACGTTGCAAGAAGATGTTGTTTTAAATGGGATTTGAAGGAATTTATGGAAGGGCTTTTCTGGATAATTTTAGGGAGTTGATTCCAGAGGGATGCGGCGTATACAGAGAAGGATTTCTGAAAGAATTTGGTATTACTCTTCGGTAAGTTAAGTGTCGGTATGACACCAGACCTCCTTGAGCGTGTAGGGGTTGGTAGAACGTTAAAGCGGGAACGAAGATAACAAGGAAAATTCTGGTAGTTAAGGATCTTAAAAAGGAGTGAAAGGATGTGCATATCTCGGCGAAGACGGATTGGGAGCCAATTAAGCTGAGCACGAAATTGGGAGACGTGGTCATATTTACGCAAACCGTAAACAAAGCGTATGACGAGATTTTGGAGTCGCTCTAATTTGTTAAGAAGCTCCTCGGTCACATCCAAATAACAAACATCGGCGTAGTCGAGAATAGG
>JAATLQ010035014.1:0-26133 GCA_013421005.1 Heliconius erato x Heliconius himera | reverse complement strand
TTTTCCAATTCCTTATGCGATTTTCTTTCAAATGATGTGCGATTCACATAAAAAACATATGAGTGCAATTTTCTCCAAAAACGAGTTACGAAAAACATTAATTAAAGGTGATTGCGGCAGGATTTTTTTGGGCAACCCTAGTGTAATCTATTCTACTATCATGTATCATTCTTAAATATTAGTTTCATTAGAAAATCTAATCCCTACAGTTTTAAACGATGGGATCTTAGGCCATTACGTTTCTTACACATCTCGCTCATACCTCCGGTTAAATATAACACTAGGTATTAGGTATTACAAGATAATGTTTACGTTGTGAATGCCAGCGTGTCACGTTACGTGAGTACAGCGTCTTCACGTTAGTGTGAATCTGTTGTTAGAATAAATCCATGTATATATTTATATTTTCTATAAATATATAGTTATTTTTGTATTTAAGATATTGATCTATATATAGAAAAAAAACATTTTGATGTCTAGTCTGTTTATTGTGAGAGGCTTCTTCACATTAAACATTAGAGTGATATAATATTTGATGTTTAAATATTAGCTTCACGCTGTATCCCACATATAGCTGGATGGGAAGAGGGAACCTAATGTTAAAACACTCTGTTCCCCATTTTCCGTTGAATTTTTCAAGACATTGTGTGATAGTTGCGGAACTTAACGCCGGGCTTAGGTGCCAGAGCGAAGAAATGAAAATATTAATAATTTTTTCATTCATTCCCCCCGAGTGGGGATGGAACATACAACCGTCGCGTTACAATCACACTTTTGCGCTCCTGCGCCACGACTGGCCTTATACATGCCTACATATATTTCATAAAGATGATATACTTTCTCACATTTAAAGAACACCTATTATAATAGTAAAATGTTGCTGCTTCACTTTTAGAACGCCATTCTCAGCGACGCGGCACTCGAGGTATAACAACCTCTGTAATGAGAGGGACGCACTCTACAACACAAATTGTCCTCTTTACCGGAAACGAAATTGTAGGGAAAATTTGCTGTGTATTGTAATATAGTGGACTCGTTGTTTTTTAGTTCCACTAGGAATTTTGAAATATTATTCCTTAGTGCTTGCTCTCCTACATTACATAACTTATATTCAAAATTTCAATTTTCTGATAGATATACCAATTGAATACAACTAAGTATAGTGAAAATTTGTAGTAGTTATATAATTAATTATTACCTCAAATCGGGATGGAACCCACAACCAAAGCGTGTCAGCTTTACGCTGCATCTCTCACATTTCTCTCAGGTAGGCAGAGGAAACGTAGATTTAGTTCTCCACTTTTTTCTAAAATAATTAATCTCTACGAATGGAAATCGAATCCATAACCGTCGCATCTACTGAAAATATTCTAATAAAAATATCAAATTATAACTTATAATTCAAACATTTTACATCCAATTAAATCGTACATCGTTAGTCGTCACTGGCGTTCCATTGTTTTATCATTCGTTATCTGTAGAACAATTAGCGTGACGTATCTGTCACAGTGGGCTGTTTGCATTCTGTCGTTTGCCTATAACGAGGTTTGTTTTTTTTTTATTTAGTGATGTTTATTTGTTTTGTAGTAGTGTTTCTTACTAGTGTTGTGCTTGTTGTTATAATAGTATAAAACAGGTTTGTAATTTTCTATTATATTCTACTAGTCTTTATGTTTCATAGGTAGCCAACGTTGTATACAATAACATGTTATATTTAAAAAAACCGATTAACTTCGAATCGGGCTCCCCCAACAAGGCTTTCGTAACTATTTCAGGATTGTAGGTCAACGGGAACTTAAATTTGCGGGTATATGCACTTATTTTGTATGAAACGAACTACAAATATAAGTTAAAACTTTCACTTTTCAGTTTTTTTTTTTTATTTGTGTTGTAAGTTCTCACTCCGTGCCAAATTTCATTACTGTGGGCCCACGGGAAGTAGGCCTTTACGTTTTGATTTTCATACTAAATGCAGCAAAATCAATCCATAAATGCTTGTCTGTTTTGATTACTTTAACTTTGAAGCTTGATATTTTCTGTGCGTCATGGAACCATAGACTTGAATATTCGAAATTAATTTCAGCTTCAGACCTCCACTCGATCTCGAGATAAATAGTTTTGACGAAGGGTTCTCTTTTTTTCCTTTCGAGGTACGGAATCCCAATCATCTTAAAAAAATAAAACTTAATTTATATACTGCTCCTTAAGTCATGAAAATTTATTAAAAGAAAAGGAAAAATTGACAATATATGTGTATTTAAATTTACTTTTTGTATAAAAGAAGTAATAGATTTATCCGTTTTTATGCCTTTTTACGCTAAAACTCATGTATCGGAAACTTTGGTAGGAAACTTAGAACGGAAGTATCTTAGTGGGAACGGATTGTCTTAACACTAGGTTCCCAGGTTCCCTCTGCCTACCCTGCCATGTGATTTGTATTAATGTTATCCCGGTTTAAGCTTTATCTACTTATAGAAAATGTGTATAAAATTTTACATTTTTTTGGTATCACCACTTGAATAGGTAATCTGCTTACATCCAAATTAGATTATATAGAAACATTCATTAATAGCTAATTTTCTACTTCAAGCCACATTATCTAACTGAACGAAACAGTCAAGGGAGACAAATGGAACCTAATGTTAGCTCCTCGGCTTTTTTCCTTAACAGGGCGAGAAAATGAAATTAAATGTGTGGGAATCGAACCCATGACAGTCGCGTTTATAGTCAGACGCTGCGCCACGAATAAAAATATATGTTGCGTCTCTTGAATAAAAATATATGTTTTACAGGCAAAAACAAAGAAAAAGAAAATATTTTTCAATTCAATATATGTATTAGTCACTTTACCTATAAATGACTAAGAGATAGTTATCAATTTAGGTAAAATTACTCATATTTCTATCTAAAATACTAAGCAAACAGACAAAGTCGTGGGCAAAGCTGCTGTATAATAAAATTAGTAATACCTGCGGATGTGACGTCGTTACCTGCGGCTATCATTCGATTAACTTGAACGACTCGTTTTTATGTCCTTCTGTTCTCCAATGTTCCGTAACATTGGTAATGGGAAATGTACGTATGTGTGTAATTTTATATATATGTAGTATATATATATATATATAAATTATATTGTATCTTTATCATAACGCAATGCTTCCGAAATAAAGCAGAGAGTGGAGATCGGAGTGTCAAAACATTTCTGTTTTGCCTGTTTTAATGCTATTAACTAAAGTCGACGTCGGGCGATAGCTGTATTCTAGTTCTAGATTTAGGGGCTGATTTTAAGAGAACTACTTAATTCATTAATTTAGCTTCAAATTAGCAAAATGTTTATATCCATTTTTATATTTATAATGTTTTGGAGAATGACAGACTGTACGCGACAGTCTCGTGGTACCACGATTACATTACGGAATATTTTATTGTAATAATAATGTTTAGATTAGCGCTGTATGTATATATATATATATATATATATATATATATATATATATATATATATATATATATATATATAGAAGAAATGACTTAACGCTAAGTCACTTCGTCTCTACTTCTCGTCTTATTTCAGAGAGCTTTTGAGTGGCCAAATGCTCCATTTGTTACCATAGCGAGGAAATGAAAACGATATATATCCCCTAGTGGGAATCAAATCCGAAACCGTCGCTTTTACAGCCAAACGCTTCGTCGCTGCACCACGACGGCAGATTCCTTACAAATGTTTCATAAATTCCTCATCACCCTATTCGAGATAAATAGTTTCCTCATCACCCTATTCATACCTTATGTTTTCAAGTGAACTGTAAACACTGTTTGTGGGAAGAAGGATGTTATAGATATATTACAATGGCCATTGTAGCCGAAGTGTTTGACAAATATTGTGAGTTCTACTTTAACTTGCCGGTGACGACTGTGTTGACGGCCATTTCCTTTTTATATATCAGCTTCACGCTGTATCCCGCACACAACAGGTTAGGCGAGGGAAATGTTAAGACATTACGGTTCCCAATTTTCACCGAATTCTGGAGGCGTGACGTGTCGAGTGGCGTAGCTCAGCGCCGCACTTTGCCTCAACATCAGAGCGGAGAGAGGAAATTAAAAATTTAAATAAATATTTCATTTCCTCGAGTGGGGATCGAACCCACAATCAGTCACGTTTGTAGTCACACTTTGTGACACGGCTGACCTCATTTTCTGTTTATAGAAGTTATTATAGGATATAATAGGGAAATAATAATTCATTTCCTCGAGTGGGGATCGAACCCACAACCGTCGCGCTTCAGTCACACCTTTGTGCCCCTGCGCCACGACGGCCTCAAAATTTTAAATCCATTCTATAAATTTTATTTTATTTAGCAATATTATTCTTTTTTTATATATATTTTAACTAAACACTACAAACACATGGTCTGGTACTTTTTTTTAACTTTTTCATAATTATCAGCTAGTTTTATGTTTATCTGTTTAA
The DNA here is from genome assembly GCA_013421005.1 of Heliconius erato x Heliconius himera. NCBI lineage: Eukaryota > Metazoa > Arthropoda > Insecta > Lepidoptera > Nymphalidae > Heliconius > Heliconius erato x Heliconius himera. Next base: position 21,662 of record JAATLQ010035014.1, on the reverse strand, counting down.
ACTAGGCTTATAACTAGAGATAATAGAGTCCAGGTATTTATAAATTGCCTTGGCAATATTATTTATTTTATAATTTCACCCTTTTTATTGCATAAAAGGGTTGACGGAGAGGGAGGGAAGCTTAACCTCGCGTTTCGTATACCTGAGCGGAAATTAAATTTAAATGGGGATCGAATCTACAACTGCACCGCTATAACGTTTTTTTATATATTTTATTAGCACGAAGCCTAAATATTAAAAATATAATATGAAAACCGTCCAGCAAAACGAACGACATTACAATACAATAAAATATAATACAAAATAAGCATATTTTAATTAAGAAATAGTTATCGTACGACTCCAAAGTTAAATACATTAAATTTAACTTTTACTTTACGTATAACGAACGAGATGCGAGAACGTTCACTGGACATGTGCCAGACGTTAGACGCTTAAGAATGCAATAGTTTGTATTTGGACTAAATTGCAGTTGCTATTAACATTGTAGAAGCCAGTCGTGGCGCAGCGGCACTAAGTGTGACTGTAAAATTGACTGGTTGTGGGTTCGATCCCCACTCGAGGAGATGAAATATTTATTTACATTTATATTTTCCTCGTCGTCTCGGCGGAAAGTGGAGAATGGAGTGTATTAACACTAGGTTCCCTCTGCCTACCCTGCTGTGTGCGGGATAGAGCGTGAAGCTGATTTATTAACATAACAGAACCTATGAAACGCAATAAGTAAATGTATGGCGGTGCTTGATAGAATTGCGGGTTCAAATCTTGGAAGTCCATGTTTCGCACGTTTTTAAGACGATCTAACGCCGTGTAACTTTGTTATAAAATTTAAGAAATTGATTTTGATTTACTTGTGATAATTGTAACTTTATGAAATTTAGCAGTTATATGTAGCTTAGATGAAAATGCAATAATATGGTATCATCGAGCTGGTCTAATGCCAGGAGGTCTGAAGCCAGGTTATGAATAGTGGAATTCTTTAGATTTTTCTGTTTACTGGCAAATTATTTTTTACTGTCCGATAAAAATACTTTAAATACTTCAAACATATATTCGCATAGCAGGGTTGCGGGAGAGGGAGTGAGTGACTCGTTGAGATACACGTTTAGATATTTTTATATTGATTTGATTTTTGTTTTCTATATATTACTTTGCTATTATAAGTAAAAAACAAGAACTGATTGCAAAATTTTCTTCCAAGCTGCAGTAAAGGGAATGTCAGAAAGCACTATCGTTAAAAACCATTAATGTCCTGCGAAGACGTTTTTTAATAATTACAACGAGCGAAGCGAGGTGGTTCGCGAGACGAGCAGGGGTAGTCCCATAGGACATATACATCAGCTTCACGCTGTATCCCGCACACAGCAGGGTAGGCAGAGGGAACCTAGTGTTACGACTTCTTGCCGAATTCTGGAGGCATTGCGTGTTAAACGGCAGAACTCAACGCCGCGCTTTGCCTCGACACCAGAGCGAAGAAATGGAAATAAAAATTTAAGTAAATATTCCATTTCCTCGAGTTTGGATTGAACCCATAACTAGTCGGTTTTACAGTCACACTTTGTGCCCCCGTGCCGCGACTGGCCTCAACGTATACATATAAATACATATGTATGTTTGTACGTACAATATTATATCCTTGACCGTGGGAATTTAATAAATCCCATATAAAAAGTGTTAACAATACAGAATAAGCGTCATTTTTAATTACGCAGTGCTTTAATGATTTTCTCGGTACTGTTCAATGTTAGCGATGTCTTAGGTGACATGTTACTGTATGGAGGTTATGTTGTGTTTGTTTACTTACATATAAGGATATAAAAGTGATTGTGATTGAGGCCGGTTGTGGCGCAGCGGCACGAGGTGTGACTGCAAAACCGACTGGTTGTGGGTTCGATCCCCACTCGAGGAAATGAAATATTTACTTAAATTTATATTTCCATTTCTTCGCTCTGGTGTCGAGGTTAAGCGCGGCGTTGAGTTCTGCCACCCAACACGCAATGCCTCCAGGATTCGGCAGAAAGTGGGGAACGGAGTGTCTTAACACTAGGTTCCCTCTGCCTACCCTGCTGTGTGCGGGATACAGCGTGAAGCTAATAATAATAAAAAAAAGTGATTGCTGTAGAATAAAAAAAATGCTTTACTCTCTTTCTCCATATAACCGTCAAGGTAGGAGAAACCTAGTGTTAACACAGTTAGAGACTGCGCTTCCCTACTCTCCGCTAAATTTGGAAACGTGTTTAGTGGTGGAACTTAACCCCGCGCTTAGTCTATTAGAGCGGGGAAATGAAGATAAATAGAATAATGTTGTGATGTGGGAAAGCTATAGCTATCTTGTTTGCAGCCAGACGTCGTGCCACTGCGCCACTACGGTCTTAATACTATAATATTAATTGGAATCAAGATAATTTTGTTTTATTATTTTCCCTTCCATCGTAACTACAGAAAAATATTATTAAGTTTTTTTTACCTAAATATAACAGGATATACATACAAAACAGTTATTTACTTTCCATCGAATTTTAAACTTATAAATAAAAATAATAAAAATATTGTTTTTAAACGAAAATCTAAACTTATTGCCACCTAATAACAGATGGCCATCATATCGTTTTTATCGCGGGTTATCTAAATACATATGTTCGGAGCCACATGACATGCTAAACGGTATTTTTTAATATTTATTATAAATAATTATACTTTTTCGTGCATAGTAGGGTAGGCAGAGGGAACTTAGTGTTAAGACACTTCGTTCTCCGCTTTCCTCCAAATTTTGTGGTACATGTATATTGATTGAGTGACGAGAGCGAGGATGTAAAAATATTAATTTTGGGGGTATAAATCGAACCCACAACCGCATTTTCAGTCAGAAAAATTGTAAAAATGCTCAGCTATGAAGAATGAGAATATAAACTCTATAAATATATTTTATAAGTCATAATGTCATAAGAACACGTTATTTTGAATTATATATATTTTTAAGCTTTTATTTATTAATATTTTTGTGCTATATTTCGCATATAGCATTGTAGGCAGATTAAACCTTGATAAAAGATAAATGCTCAAACCCACAACCGGCGCGTTTATAACTAGAAACTGCGCCGCTGAGCCACGACGACGTATATTTATAAATAAACATAAAAGCTATTCTTTCCTCGCTACTCACGTGTAACACAAGGGGTGCGGGTACAAAGCGGCTACCTGCCGTGAAGGACAGGTAGCTTTATGTTACTTCCGGTACAGACAATAAAATATAAATGTTTAGAATACCGTACCGTAGTGGTTATAGACTATAGAGGTAAATGTAGGAACGGAAGGAATCTCTTAGATATATCTATTTGTAGGTAGAAATTAGTAGTTTATTAATTAGAATTATTGATTAGTTTTTAATTATTGATTATTAGTACACTTTTGGTTTTGGTTTTGGTTCTGAGTTAAAAGTTAACTTTGTGTTTGAAAAAACTCTTGTGAATTTTTGTCAGATTTTTTTTTTATTTAATGTTACTTACATTAAATGTATTGTTTTGTCTTTTCAGAACGATAAATTAAGATCATATAGTATACTAGTTGTCGCCCATATTTAATATTTTCATTTCATCGCTCTAGTAACAAGGTAAAGCAGCGTGAAGCGACGTAGAGTTCCGCTACTCACACCCAATGTCTGCAGGGTTCGGTGGAAAAAGGAGAAACGAGAGAAACGTGTTTTAATAAGAACTGAGTGTCTCAACTCTAGGTTCCCACTGCTTACTCTGATATGTGCGGCATAAAAAAAATAAACACGGTAACCAAAACCATCTTGATAATTACACAAAATGAATTATAACTACATAATAACGATTTCAAGCTAATAGTTGCAAAAATAATTATTAAAATATATATGAAATCTCCCTAAGAATATAGTATTACGTAAATGCGTCCGACTGTACCTATTGAGTTAATTTGCACTCACATTAATTGAAAGATACTATTATCTTACATATTGTATGGAACTTACAGAACTTTCTAATATGTAGAGGGCAGTCTTTACAAGTGAATGAGAGATTTGATTTGGTTTTGAATTGTTTTATAGTGTATGTGTGTTTGTATGGTTGATGAAGTGCGGCGTTGAGTTCCGCCAGCACATAGTATCTCGAAATTTGGATAAAGTGGGAGATAGAGTACTAGTATTACTAGTATTACTTTCCGCAATCTCGTTGTACAATTTGTTAGTGTGTTTCTCAATCGGGAGAATAATTAAATTTAATTTACTTTCATTTTCCCACTCTGGTAGACGAAGCGTGGCGTTATAATCCACCATTCAATAAGCAATGTCTCGAATATTACGTGGAAAGTGGGGACTCCGATCTTAAACGGATATAAGGTCCCCTCTGCCTACACTGCTGTATATAGAATACAGTGTGAAGCTATTTAGTTATTTAAGCTTATAATATTATACAGCCGTGGCGCAGAGGCACAACCGTGTGACTGTAGATGCGAAAGGATGTGAGTTTGATTCCTTTTCGAGGAAATTTAATATTTGCTTTCTTCATTTCCTCGATCTGGCATCAATGTAAAGTGCGGCTTTGAATTCTGCCTCTATGTCTCAAACGTTTCGCGGTAAGTGAGGAACAGAGTGTCTTAACACTATGTTATCTCTGCTTACGGAGTACAGCATGTAGCTGGAAAAATAAATAGTAATAGTATTGATTTAAGGGGATTGAGTAAGCGTCTATAACTGTTTTATCTACTCGAAATCCCATATATAATGCAAGTGACCCTCCACCGCGTTGTATATATAGAACTGACAGCCACAGAACCGTAAAATAAAAACCTTGTACAGCGAACTATTCGTATTTAATAACTAAAAAACGCTATGGTGCATATAGGATACGCTTGACTGTACGAGATGATTGCAAGTTCAAATACAGGTTTAGGGTAATTTTTTATTTTTGTTATGTGAAATAATGATACCGTCGTGGCGTCTGGCTACAAGCACGACGGTTGTGGATTCGATTTTCGCTCAGTGAAATGAATTATTCTTATTTATTTTTATATTCTTGCTATGGTATTAAGACAAAACGATGCGTTAAGTTCCGCAACTCAACAAGTTATGTCTTGAAAATTGGTTGATGCATGGAATGTTTTAACACTCAATGCCCTCCACCTACCCCGCTATATGCGGGATGCAGCGTGAAACTGAAAAATATATTTTTTACCAACAAAAACTATAAGAAATCACTTATAAAATACTTGACTTTTCATTATTACAATTTAAAGTCATCGAAGCTGAAAAACGTTGGTCTCTACTAATAAACCCAATAAACCTCGCGCCGCAGTACGAACGGTTAGATTAAATCTCTATATTGTTACCACTTGGATATAGCGTTATTAATGATAGATACTTTACATATATTTGTCTTTTCTTTTTATTAGATTATTATAATATTAAATATAAAATATTATATAGATATAGAATAGAAACCAGTCGTGGCGCAGGGTCACAAAGTGTGACTGTAAAACCGACTGGTTGGTGGGCCCCAATTGAGGAGATGAAATGTTTACTTATATTTATAGTTCCATTTTCTTTCCTCTGGTGTCGAGGCAAAGTGCGGCGTTGAGTTCTGCCATTCAACACGCAATGCCTCCAGAATTCGGCAGAAAGTAGCGAACGGAGTGTCTTAACGCTAGTTTCCTTCTGCCTACCCTGCTGTGTGCGGGATACAGCGTGAAGCTGATTTTTTTTAAGTATCTTTACAATTCACATCAGAATCCATTCAATTTAATATATTTCCAAAGCACACTCAAATTAGCCAAATAAAAATGCATATAAAAGAGTAAAATGGCATCCGCACTAAAAGCTCCAGGAGAGTCGTTTAAAATCTTTTAATTTGAAGCAACACCAATTCACTTCGAATAAGTAAGTGCTGGAGTGTACTAACTATGGATGTTTTTTACTATTATTTTTATATTTTTTTTTATATCACGGTCTCGTGGTTCGTATTTTTTTTGTTATATGATATCTTTTTTTAAATCATTTATTATTTCTAAACAATTATTTGGACAATTCTTTTCTTTTTTAACTTCGTGCTGGGATACAGCAGGTTAGGCAGAGGGAACCTAGTATTAAGACACTCCGTTCCACATTTACCGCCGAATTTTGGAGTCATTGAGTGTTGACTGGCGAAACTCAACGCCGCTTTTTGCCTCGACACCAAAGTGGTAAAATTAACATATCAAATATTTCCTTGAATGGGAATCAAACCCATCACCTGTCGCGCTTATATCTTTGGGCCCCTGCGCCACGACTAGCCTTATAATAGATATTTAATTAAAAACCATTGACTCAAAAGACTAATATCCACTTGATTTATGGTTGGAGAAAAAAAATCTAAATTAAGTCACTTTCAAACAATAACAAACTAAATAAAAATTTGTTTATCGGTTTTGGGGCTACAATGCCACAGACATACCGATACACAAATACGTCAAACTCACAACACCTTCTGTCGGGGCTTTAAAATTAAACTTGTATGTCTATGTAGATACAGTATAAAAAAAATAATGTACTATAAAAGATTTTTTTATTTATATTTTAAACTGTCTGCTTAAAGATTAATTCGACGAGCGATGAACAAATCCTGTAGTTAACTGAAGCTCGTATAAGTACGTCGACGCCGGTCGGAGCTTTTGATCCACCTTTGGCTGTCGTAGGGTGACTGTTTTTGATCAATTTTATTATTTTTTATATTTATTCATTCATTTTTACATACCATACGCGGAAAAAAATCAATTGAAGTGTCAGGGTCTTTAATAGTTTCTTAAGTGATAACTACTTACCGTTCACTTAAATATAATTTAAAAATACTTTAAAAAATCATATGTGATATCGTGATCAGTTCACGCTGTATCCTGCACACAGCACACACAGCAGGATAGGCGGAGGAAACTGAGAGTTAAGACACGCCGCGCTTTGTGATAGACATTACAGAAATGTTATATAATTTTATTAAAATAATACAGTTTTTTTATCATTATAAAAATAAATACTGTATAGTAGTATAATACAGTGTAGTGGTATAGTAATAGGGTAGGTAGAGAGAATCTAGTGTTATGATACTCTGTTCTGCTTTTTCCGCCAAATTTTCGACTTTTGGCACTTTATTTATTTACCAGAGCGAGAATTCCCCCAACTGGAAATCGAATATACAACCGTTGGCTTCTTGTTTTGTATCCTTAAATTACACTAGCATACTTCCAATACGGATGGATCATGGATACACTACTATGAATTTAGTTTTATATGTGCCGCCGAAATTGGGACGATATTGCTACGAGCGGAGGTGGCTCAAATACTGAGCTTTTGAGACAGTTGAAAGAAGGAATACGAATATATTTCGTATGAGAAAGGTTTTAGAGTTAATAATAAATTGATTTTTGTCTTGAGGCCGTCGTGGCCCAGAGGCACAAAGGAGTGACTGAAACGCGACGGTTGTGGGTTCGATCCCCACTCGCGGGTATGAATTATTATTTCTTGTTATTAAATAAATATCAAGAAATAATAATCAATTCTTCGCTCTGGCACCAAGGTAAAAGCCTGGCATTGAGTCCTGCCAATAAACACGCAATGCCTAGGCGAAAAGTGGGGAACGGAGTGTATTATCACTATGTTACCTGTGCCTACCCTGCTGTGTGCTGGGATACAGCGTGAAGCTGATTTTTTGTTGTCTTTATTTAGTGGTCAGTCACTCTTTAATCCACTCTACATCTACCTCTTGTTTGTTACTAGAAACCGATCCGAACTTGTTTAACTAGACTAGAGAATTAATATTTTCCACAGAGATATCCACTGGGCTTATCACATATAATTTAAAATTAAAGATTTTTTTTATTGTTGTAAAGTATGTAAACATATAGAAATTACTGTTTCTTAAAGGACATAATATTATTATTCATATTAATCATAATAATAAAATATATTTATTACGCGACGATCGTACATTCGATTCCTCCTCAGGAAAATTAATTTATTTTAATTTTTATTCTAATTTAAAAACAAGCGGCGTTGAGCTCCCCATTAAAAACGCAATGTCCAAAAATTGGGTGGAGCGGACGGAGTGACTTAGCCCTAACTTCTCTCTTTTTTATATGCGGAATATAACATGGACCTAAAAACTAATTTAAAAAAAAACAGAATTAAAAATACCTTTGACATATCAACTGTAAGTAACTTAAGCCCCAGCTTAAATAGGTCAAGAGTGACTTCCATAGAAAATAAAGTAGTTTACTTCGTCTTTGAGAATGTGAACTAATCCCGGCACAATTGTAGATTTGTAGTTAGTTATACTTCTAACTCGTACTTCTGGCGTTTGAGCTTTGTGTCTGAGGCAAGTGATTATAGAAATGGTACACTTTAGATGACTTTTTATGAGGAAATAATTTGGTGAAAGTATGTTATAAGAATTTGTTTAGATATTTATATTTTTTTCTTCACTCTGTATTCCGCATATGGTAACCCTAATATGTGGGATACAGCGTGAAGAAGGCAGAGAGACTCCATTCTCATACCATTCAACACACTGTGGAGCACGTGCAAGGTGCACGCTTGTCCTTCTGCGACTGGCCTCAAGTAATATAATTAATATAGATAATACCTAAATATTTTCCTATTCTTATTATCCCGGAAGTAGTTCTTTCGGAAGAGTAAAAGAGAAATTTTACATTGCTTTTTAAAATATAAAATATTTATTAAAAAACCGTTGTAGCACAGCAATTTAGGGTCTGACTATAAACTCTGTGGTCGTGGGTTCAATTCCTACGTTTCTCCCGAAAGAAATATTTATTCGCTGTACTAGAATCGTAATACAAGCCAAAACGTTGATTATATTTTGACAAATATTTTAATAAACATTTGTCTGTTTTTCGGAGCATTTGATGACACCAATCTCACGGCTTATTCGATTTAAATACAGTTTTCACTATTGTATTTTGGCATACTTACCTGAACATTAAATGTTTGTTTTACTTAAAAAAAAAAAATATCAACATAAAATTGGGTAAAAACATAAATATTGGGTTCGACAAAAATGCTACAAAATAATGTTACAACTGAATTTTAGTTTTCAATGTATGGATATTGTGCTTAAAATAATAATGTATTTAAACACAAAATTAATTTAGATTAATTAGATTAGAAAAAATAATTATATAATTCCAGCGGACGAAGCCGCGAGCGGGTCTCAAGTTCTAAAATAAAATTTACAAAATAACAATTTTTATTGTAACACCGTTTTTGCCGTCTTAGTTGCTGCAAATGAAAGTAGTTCAATTTTTCTTTATGATTGTGGCAATATTAGATTATAATCAAAGCAAGAAAGCGCTCGGTGAGTTTTATTGCATTTAATTATAAATTGTAATAAATAATAGATAATATTGTAATAAATAATAGATAATATTTTACATTTAATGTGAAACTAGGGCTATACCTAGAGGCCGTCGTGGCGCAGAGAGAGGTGTGGCTTCGATTCCCATTCATGGCAGTGGAGTATTTAATATTTTCATTATCTCGCTTCAGTTCTCTGCCACTCATCATCTTCGAGTAATAACAATTTCATTGTCATTATAACTGAAATCGTATTCCAAATTTAAGCTCAATCGGGCACCGAGAAGTGGGTCAAATTGAGTTAGCGAGATATGGTAACTAATAGATACTAACACAGCTTCACACTGTATCTCGCAGGTAGCAGGGTAAGCAGAGAGAACGTAGTCTAAAGGCACTCCGTTCCCCACTTTCCTCCAAATTCTGAAGGCATTAAATACTTCATTTCGTCAAGTGAGAATCAAACCCACAACCTGTACCGTTTACCGTCACACGCCTATGCCCCTGCGGCACGACCTATTTATGTAATTATATAACAATGTTAATAACGAAAGTCGCTCATAAATGTAAAATTACAACAATTTCTATGTAAATAACGGATACACCACGTAATTTCAAGACAATATATAAGTTTTTAAACGTTTATCTTTCCGGCGCACGGATTCGAATGCGTTATATAAACTTGTGCTCATACTGTGGAACGTCTCGCGTCGTCGCCTCGTATCTCCATAAGTTTATGAGAAACAAACCAGTTAAGTGCGAGTCGGACTCGGTCACCGGTGGTTCCGTACCAATTTTGTGATTTTAAGGCCAATAGAAAGTTTACAAACTTATATTTGTGAGCGTGTGCACTCATTTCTTAAAATATTAGCTACACTTATAAATTTATTTTTTACATTTATCTTCTGTTGTACATATATAAATATATATCGTTAATACAATGAAAATATACGATCGCTTATGCGCGTATCTTCTGATTGTGTTACTTTAGAAGTTCTGTATTTTTCAAAGCTCCAAGAAACTTCTAGACCTGGATACAAATTTCAGATTCTATCGAGGTTTCGATTTGATCCTTTCACGTGCTTTTCGCAGTTGGGCAGAAAGGCATCCAACAAAGTTACCCTGTAAGAGTTTTGTTTGTTTTTATTTTTAAAGTACGGAGCCCTAAAAATGTTTTTTTTTTGTACCTGAAATTAACTTTATTTTGTTATTAATAAGTGTTATAATGTAATAAGCCACTTATGAGAAAGGCATCGGTAGGTGAATGATTTTTAATTTAAGTCAATATTGCTTGAAAAGTAAAATTATTTTATTTTTAGTTATACAATGTGATATAAATAAAGTGATAAAATAGTGATATAAAATGATAATGTTATATTATGATGATGAGAAAGGTTCCCTCTATTAATTCCCCTTAATTGGTCAAGATACTACGTCCCCTATGCACCGCTCAATATTCATATTGTGCTTTATATTGATACCTGAGCGAAGAAATGAAAATAATGTATTTCATTCGTCGACTCTACAACCGACGTGTTTTCAGCCAGATTTTTATATTTTATAATAGTACTAGCGACCCAGACGTGGCTTCGCCCACTTACACTTATTGTTCGTAATAACTTAACTTAGCTTCACGCTTTATCCCTTGCGGGGTAGTCAGATAGAAAGGAGCGCCAAACGCTACGGTATTGTTCGTAATAAATTCTTAAATTTCGTAAAAAATTATATAATAATCAAAATCTTTACATAAATTGCAGCTTATGTATAATTCTGATATATAAGCTATATTACTGTAAAGTTTTATCTAAATCCGTTTAGTAGTTTTTGAATGAAAGTGTAACAAACATCCATACTCACAAACTATCATATTTATAATGTTAGAAGGATAAGATTACTGGAAATTTAACTGAAAATCTATGCATATACATACATCCTAATACGTAACCTAGAGAACGAGTAATTGTATTTACATACAGATGAAGCTAGAGCGCCTTTCTAGTTAGATTTTACGCTGTATTCCACCTATAGCAGGGTAGACAAATGGAAACTGGGAACCTAGTGTTAATTAACTTAACTTACGTTCCGCACTTTCCGTTGACTTCTGGACGTATTGCGTCTTGACAGGCGGAACTCAACGCCGCGCTCTGCTTCGTTACCAGAGTGATGAAATGAAAATATTAACTGCATTTTAACTGCATTTATTATAATTAAACATTTATTAACTTTATTTCCAGGCCAAGAAGGCGTTCAGGTTCCAGCATCGTGGTGCTCGGCGCGGAGGAGGAGAAGCGCCCGCCGCCGGATGACGACACAGACATGCTCACTATGCTATCACTTACTTCTGATACCGGTTAGTATTTAATGTGGTGACTAATACCTAGAAAAAAGATAAGGGATAACGTGTGACTGTAAACACGATGGTTGCGGGTTCGATTCCCAGTTGGGATTGGCACTTAAGAAATTCTGGAAAATTGAGTGGAAAGTAGTGTTTTGTCACTTTCGGCCCAATTATCGAGCCATTGCTTATTGAGTGGTGGAAGTCAAGGACGATTTATAAAAAAAATAAGTAAAAAGACAACAAAATATAGTAAAACTATTTATTGTAAATACACTTTTCACATTTATTTATATTTAACAACGGTTTTTCTTTGTCTTCTCAAAGCATTATTCAAGACAGGAAACAATAACTTATTTGCTCAAGAGCATTTAAATCGCGCGCGTCATGCAAATTACATAATGTTCATATAGCTGTCTCTATTGGTGGTAAAGAAATATTTGTACGTAGTGTCGATAGAACAGAGATTATGCTAATTCTCGCAGATTCGATTACCGGTTGAGGCTTTCGGTTGCCGAAACTATGGAGGTTAGAATGCAGTTTGTCGTGAAGGTTCAAAATGTCTAATATTCAGTTTTTCATTTCGTGCTTTTTCTTCTAAAGAGTGTAATGACAATAGGAGGGTCGCCTCTTATTGTCTATCTATACAAGCGTAGGAGTTCTTATGACCAATATTATTTCAAATTGAATCGAATCTATAGTTTTTTTTTTGTATGGAGAATCTGTTAATCTTTACCCTTAGCGTTATGCTTTATCATCAGAAGGGTAGGCAAAGAGAACGTTATCACCAAACGCAACGGTCTCTGCTTACCCCACGTCCACTGTCATCAATTTCCACATACATATATGTTCTCGTCCCGGTCCTTATACTTTTTACGCGATCTTCCTCCAGTATCATCGATACTCTGTTCCTGAAAGTCAACCGAAGTCACCTCATGCCTTTCTTTCCACTCTCTCTTGCATCATAAATCTTTTTAACTCTGTTGTCACACATTCTCTCGATTTGCCCAAACGTGACGGACCACATTCATCTTCACTCTCTTTGTGATCTCTATTTACCTGCAAATCTTAAAAAAAATCTGAATACTCTATTAAATCTAAGATTTGTTACTATTACAAAAAACTAATTTCTCCTATAAAAGTTGGACTCTACCAAAGTAGAGCTCAATTTACCTTTTCTAATTACCGCAGTAAACGATAGTTTAAAGTTTTATATCATCAAGTGTTTTTCTAGGTCATGTTGTCTAAACCGTAACGTATTTATAGTATGTATGTCCATATGTATGTATGTATGTACGTGTAAAACGAAAATATGCGTAACTAATTCATTGAAGAGAAAATTTGGTATTCACAGTTAGTTAATTTTTTTTGTAATATTATAGTCGATTATTCTGTAGGTTATACCATTTGATGTTTTTAGTAGTTAATAAAAAAAAATTGATTGACACGTGATAATTGAGGATTCGAATACTGAACAAATTTAGTATGTATTATAGACAATTTCTAAGGTATTATAAATGGTTATAATTAGGCTGTCGTAGCGCGGCACAGCACTCGACTGTAAACGGAACGATAGTGAGTTCGACTCTTGGAGGAGTTAATTATTTCCATTCTTCTCTCTGCTTTGATTACAAAAAAAACCGCTTCGTTAAGTACCGCTAATCAACCCGCAGTGCTTTCTTTTCTAATCTTTTCTTTTTCTGTCCTGTTTTATGCGGGAAAAAGCGTGAAGCTGCTTTTTTAATAAATATATTAATATTATTTTTAAATTATTTATGACAGTCGCATCTATAATAACTAAGACTCATCTTATAATAACAACCGACATTGAAGTAGTGCGTGATAGAACGCGACCTTCATACAACAATGGGGCAAAAAATAACTAAAATTATGAATTTTAATTTGTATTGTTTTTCTTATTTAAAATCATTTATTTAAATTGTTTTTCTACTATAGAACTAATTATTGTGCTTGGCCTATAAAATGTAAATCTTTATGTTTATTGTACATTTAAGACCGGCGAGCCGCAACCTCACAACATTGGAGTGTAAAAGCGATGATTAAGGGTTCGATTCCCACTCGCGAGAAATAATTATTTTGATTTCTTTACTCTAACAAGACAAGGAGCGGCGTTGAGTTCCGTACTCAACACGCCATGTTTCGAAAATTGGGTGGTGTTTGAGAAACGGAGTATAGTAACATTGGGTTCCCTTCGTCTATCCTGTTATATAAGGGATATGAAGCTAAAAAAATATTCTATATTTATATCTTTTTATGGGTTAAGGCTAATCTCATCAGAGCTAAGTTAAAACCTGTAAGCCATTTCACGATTGAGTGGAAAGTATTTCCGTTAATGGGTTGCGGGGAGGGTTATAGGCGTATCCCAACCTATATATAACCAGCTCGTTCATTAAATAACATATTTATTAAGTTTATGTTTTAAATAGAGTTCTGCCACTCAACACACAATGCCTCCGGAATTCGGCAGAAAGTGGGGAACGGAGTGTCTTAGCACTAAGTTCCCTCTGCCTACCCTGCTGTGTGCGGCATACAGCGTGAAGTATTTTTTTATGTTTTAAATATGGTTTTGTTTTAAATTATGAGTACAACTAACTCTACTCGTAACGATCGTGGGTTCGATTGCAATGCAATATTTTAAATTCAGAAGAATGGAATGTCTTTACACTGGGTTCTTCCTGCCTTTCCTGCTATGAAGATAGTTAAAAAAGTAGTGACTAAATAACAGATATTCAAAAGTGATAGATTTAGAAAGTTATAAATTTTAGTTTTTGATTTACGGAGTGTATGGTAAAATTAAGTGGAGATTTCTTGAAATTTTGACGGGAACGGACGGAAGAAAATTTTCCATTTTACGTCTTAAAATCCACACAAACACAGTTGCGGGCGACGACTAGTCGCTTATATAGGCTGTGGTCTCACGGTCGCGTTCAGGTCGCTTGCGGCTGTGCTTATCGAAATATTCCCAGTTTAGATAAAATCTCTAACGCTAATTGGATGCTGCGGATTGTGTAAATATTTGGGAAACGATTTTGACACAATATTAAAACTAATATCTACCTTAGTTGTTTTATTTTAAACATTTTGTCTATATAGGAGTGTCTTATCTATTTTTACTTGATGCATATTTAGAGAGGGGAAAACAGAGAAACCCTAGTAATAAAACACTACATTCTATATTTCACTAACGAATTAATTGATACAATCCAACCCCGGGCTTTGTCTCGCTAATAGTATTACACATTATTAACATTTGCTTGTCTTCCATTCCAGGCCCCCACCGCGAGATGGCGGTGGACGTTCCGGACAGTTTCATCGCGAGGAACAAAACACCCCCACGATACCCCCCTCCTCGACCTCCTCAGGTACGACTCAGAAGGGACGAGGAGCCCCTGTTATCGTCCGGGGGGTCCGGAACTTCCTTTGGCAGCAAACAAAGTACCGTCCTACAAAGCACTATCGATATTTCCGGTCCCAGTTCTGACGGCTCGGGCAGTTTCAAGAACAATAGCACTATAGAGTTATTATCACTACCCCAAAGTTCAGATGGGTCGGTGAGCTTTGGCAGCAAAAAGAGCAAAGGTTCATCACAAACAGCAAAATGCGATTTGAACTCTGAACGATCAGAGTCGGTCGCGTCCAACATCACCCACAACTTGAGCGACCACAAGATCCAACTACTTATATCTAACGGAGAAGACTCCTTGTTAGATTGTAGGGAAGGTGTGACATATTCGGCGAGAACTGATTCGGTTTTGATCAGAGAAGCTGTGTACGCTTCTTACAAGCTGCCTCCAGGTTTCGACACTACCCCAGTACTGCTTGGACGAGAGGTAGCGGTAGATGTCCCGGACAGTTTCGTCCAAATTGTGAAAACGACGCCCAAATACCCCGGTACCGCGGACAAAAAGGTTGTTCAGGTAAACACAGCGCATGATTTCATGGGAGTCACGGTGTATGGAGATGGTGGTTTGATGGGATGTTATTTAGTTGATAAAAGACTTATTTGTAGTGTAGTTTTTCATGGAAATATCAATTTTATTATCTTTTATATTGCTATTGCTATTAACTCTTTTTAATAATTGTAAATACTATATTGAAATTCCGTATAAAAAATGTAAAAGTATTTTTATGTCATTTGAAAAACTTTTTATTGAATAAGGATATGTTTAATAATATAATTTTTATCCATATAGGTTAGTACTTTTGCGGTCAGTCGTGGCCAGTGGCAAAAGCGTGTGACTGTAAACGCGACAGTTTTTGGGTTCGATTCCCACTAGAGGAAATGAAATATTCTTAGTCTTAACACTAAGTTTCCTACCTAACCTGCTATGTGCGGGATACAGCATGAAGCTGAGGCGAAACATATAATATATGTAGAGACCGTAGCGCTTGTCGCATCCTCCTCTGGCTACCCCATCATGGCCAAAGCATATACTCAAAAAAGGCTGTTAAATTTCCACCATTCATATCTTACTTGAGTAACTAACTACTTACTCAGCATTACAATACGGAATTTCAAAAAGGTTATTTATTTACTTTCAATTAATAAATATAAATGAGGATTTGGGATAACTAACAAGCTCATATTATCATATTGCTTTAACATATTTGTAGACACATTGATTTTTATAAGTTTTTTTTTTATATTGTAATTAGCTTATGTTATTTTTGAAGTTTAACGAAGGAGTTTAGGTTAAATTAGTAAAAATTATCAAAAAGTGATTTATCACTAAGATTCTTTGTCTATCTTAAAAAATATGAAAAAGCCTAATAATAAGCTTGATATGTTCAATTTATTATATAAATGATTTTAGTTTATTTATTTAAATATATGTAACCATTATCTCGAGTGCGAATCGAACCCACCACCATAGCACTTAAAGTTAACCACTTTTTCACTGCACCACAATGGCGTCTACAGTTTTCTTCATATACTTATTCCGTACCTACTATACAAAACAGAAATAACTTAAAACACACATAAAAAAACCGACTCTAACTTGTCAAAAACTTTAACCAAATACTTTCTTATTTAAGTAATTTATTCGACACATATATGTAATTCATAGTTTTTTTATTTTAATTAACTACACACATATAAATATATTAAGACGGCCATTACCATCATGTTTTGTGTCACTTTCATTTTTTTATTAATAATATTTAAGTTTTTTTTTTTTTAAATCACGCTTTTTGCACTATTGTCCGCGGTAACGAGGTGTTATGCGTAAAAAAAGACATATAAAGAAATTCTATATAGATTATGGATAAGGCTGGATTTGAACCCGCGTCGCAATTTTCTATTAACTGATGTTTAATAAGTTAGTTATATAAAGGGCATTACAAAATAATAATCTGAGAAGAAAATTAAATATTTATTATAAACCGACTTATAGTTTTTAATGTAATATTGACGTTTAATATTAAAATGGTATTTTTATTTAGCGTTAGGTCCTCTAATTAAGACATAAGATATTATTAAAATATTAAATAATAATATGTTTTAAATGAAACTGATATTCTAATATTTATTTCTATATGTTATGTAATAAAATATATATTTATATATAATAAAATATCGTCGGCTTAGAGTGTAAACCTGATAACAGGCTATTAAGCAACTATGTAATATGACGTATATTATCTGAAAGTTTTTAAAATTTCGAAAATTGATATAAAATAAAGGTCGATTTTGTTTTTTTTTTGCAGTTTCGAATGGTAAAATTGAGGCCATTTGTGTGCAGGGTCACAAGCGTGTCTGACTTGACTGTAAACGCTACAGGTTGTTGGTTCGATTACCACTTGAGAAAATGAAATAATATTTAAAATTTTAATTTCTTTGCCAAAACTCAATACGCAATGCCTTCAGAATTTGCTGAATATTGGGGAGCGGAGTGTCTTAACAGTAAACTCCTAACCTAGTGCCTACCTTGCTACATGCGGGATACAGCGTGAAGCTAGAAAAAATATATATATAATGAACTTTCCAGGTTTACACTCTGATATAAGTTAGTATATTAATATTAATTTATATATGTATGTATTACTGTAAATGTATGACTTATTCTGTATACGATATTATTCTTATATTTCTAACTAATGGGTTTAATTTCCTTTCAGGACTATCTTTTAAGCTTTTTTTCAGATTTCAAAGGATATATTGAATAATATTATTTATTATAGTTAATATGATTTATGTTTATTTATATAGTTCTATATTTATTTTTCATTTTTTCCAACTAAGAAATGATATATTTATTTTCTAAGGTCAGCCCAGCGTGCGGTGTGGGTTCGATGCCCACTCGAGGAAAAAGAAATATTTAATAAATTTATTTCTCGCTCTGGTAACTAGGCAACGCGTGGCGCGGATAGGAAGTGTCTTATTGGTAACCGAGTGTATTAACGCTAAGTTCCCAGGTTCCCCATGCCTATTTTTTTTTAATGTAATTACTAAATTAATATGTATTGGATAATAAAAACTGATATTATTTATGCATGAGAATAATTATATGAATAGGACTCGCGACTTTTTATAGATTTATGGGTTTTGCATGTTTATTAGTAAGATAGTATTTAGAGGGTCTAAAATATCTAATAATTGAATGACTTAATATTATTGTTATATGGGACATATTATAAAGTGTATGTATAGATTTATATATATTTATTTAAAGGCCGTCGTGGCACAGCGGTACATCGTCTGATTGTAACGTGACGTTGATGAGTTCGTTCTCTATTCAAATGATTATATTTAAATTATTTTTATTCCTTCTCTCCTCTCTGGCAGACTAAACATGTTGTTGAGTTCTGCTACTCAATGTGTAATGTCTCCAACATTGGGTGGAAAGTTGAGAAATTAGTGTTTTTAAGCTGGATTTCTTCTGCCTATCCTGCTATTTGCGGGAAAAGAGTGAAGCTCGTTTTTTTTATAACATGTAATGAATAAAAAAATCTGCTTCACGCTGTATCCCGCACACAGCAGTGTAGGGGCGGAGGTAACCCAGTGTTAAGACATTCCGTTCCCCACTTTCTGCCGAATTCTGGAGGTATTGCGTGTTCAGTGGCAGAACTCAATGCCGCGCTTTGCTTCGACACCAGAGCAAAGAAATGAAAATATAAATTTAAAATAAATATTTCATTTCCTCGAATGGGGATCGAACCCACAACCAGTCGGTTTTACAATCACACTTTGTGCCCCTGCGCCACGACTGGAATCTACGTGTAACGAAATTGTAAAATATTTTACTGAAATGTATAGATGACAGCATCTCAATGATTGTGGTTTAAGTATTTAAAAAAACGTATTTTATAATGTGATTATTGTTTTATTAATTTTATTGTAGATATTTATTAATATTCTAATAATAGTCTTAAAACTGGGTGTTTTTTATTATTTTTATATTATATGAAAAATATATTTTATAGCTGGTTGTGTTAGATAAGTATATTGCTTTAAACGTGACTCGTCTCTTTGTATGTACAGGTTCAATTCCTGTGAATAAATTGTTATTACTATGGAGAATGAAGTATCTTAACACTAGGTATCCCTGTCTACCTACTTAATGTACGAAATGCGTGAAGACGTTAAAAAATGTATTTGCTTTGTGTAAATGCATTTATATGAACATATTACTCAAATGTGAATCTTCAATTATTTTTACATCTTTTCTAGAAAAGCAAACAAACAGAAACTAGTTTTAATACATTTCGTTCTCCGCTTTCCGTCTGAATTCTTGATATTGAGTGTTAAGTGACAAAACTCAATGTCTTGCTCTATTATATGTACCAGTACGGACAAATGAAAATATATTTCTCAAGTGATCATGTAACCAACAAATTTCTCTACTACAGTCACATTCTGTCTAATTAAAACATAAAAACCAGACACTATGTAAATTAATATATTTTAACTTTAATTTCTCATTTTTCGTTATATAGCAGGTAAATGGTACAGCGAAAGGCGCGCCAGCAGTCCCCCCACGGGAGGCCCCCCGCGACGCCCCTCCGAGGCCCCCTGCGCACGATATTAGCAGAGACCAGATAGATTCCATTAAGAAATATCAGGTAAGTCTAGGTTTAGTATTTTTTTAGGTTTTTGTCTTTTTAACATAACGTCTAAGCGAGACGCTCAAACGAACGGAAATCGCTCTGATTGTCGTTCAAAATGTCATGGCGGTATATGGCGGTAGGCATACACGGTTTCATTAATTTAATATATCATTTTAGTAATTTTTACCAGCTATCATTATGTCTATTATAACTGAAGAGATGACAAAAATTTATCTTATAAATATTATGCAAAAAAACATCATTTTTTTTAACATTAATAAACTGAGGTTTATTTAAAAAATATCATATCGGCCCGCGTTGTTTATTTACATGTATATGTAGGTATAGTATACGTTAAATAAGTAATATTTTTTGTATTTCATTTCATTTTTAATATTATGTGACTTATGTTTAGCAATTTCAATATAATATGTAGGTGATTTGATTATTATTAATAACCTTCAGTTTTATCTTATCTTATCCTTGTATAACGATTCAATTGAAGATTTAATATAGCAATTTACTTTGTAATCTGTATTAGAATTATAACGGATTCAGATTATTTGCATTATCTATAGCATAAATGTAATTAAAAAATCCATTTGAGACGTACTACAATTGATTTGTTTTTTAAGTTTCCGTAGTTATCTCAAAAACGGAACCCCAGGACCACTTTGTTGTTTGTCTCTATGGACTATGGATGTCTGACGTCTGGCAAAACTATCTTTTCTTTCTTTAATATACTATAATATTTTTAAAGATTAACGTTTATATAGTAGTACAATGAAACTGCCAATAGATGTCGCTAGTAGTATAGATTTATGTCGTAGAAACGACGATGTTCAAATATTTCTTAAGTAATGCTTAATACGAATTATAAAATTTCATATTTATTAAATGAACAGCCTTGATTTGTTTAGCGTTTTTTTATGTTGTTAACTTTGCGGAACAATTATTATTTTATCTTTTTAATACGGCTTATTGAATCAACTTCTAGCATTATGCATCTTCGTAGCTATGTAATAAAACATAAAAAACTTGAATCCATTCAATTTAATACTTCAATTTAATTAATAAATCAAATTAATTTATATATAAATTAAGGTTATACTATGTTAGAATTGTAATATATTCTAATATTATATGCTCAGTTTAATATATCAGATTTTTGAAATCTGAAATTATACACAGTGGAGTAGATATCAAAAAATTTTATAGCTTCAAAACTATAATAACTATATATACGTTATATTTTTTACCACAATCTAATGTAGATTGTGGTAATTATTGTAAACATTTAAAAACGGACATTACGCGCGTTACGACAAGCAAAGTCATTAATCCCATTTTCAAAATCAATAGTATCGACTAGTTCATGTTCGATTGACATGATAGCGAGATTGTATTTTTCATTTTCATTCTCTCATTTTTCTTGTACATTTCTTGATTTTTGATTGAAAAAAAAATTTAAGAACTGATCGTAGACTTTGATGCCCCTTTCCTTTTGATGCCCGGTGCGACTGCACCGCTCGCACCCTCCCAGCTACGCCACTGCAATAATGTTGTCGTGTCGAACTGGTATGATGATGGAGTCAGTAACTGAATAGTAGAACTCTGTTGAGCACTTGAGTTTAGGCAATGTAATTTATCTCTTCTTCATTCTCACTGTGACATCCTCGCTAGTACCTGCCATTCTGTGTACCTCTTCATTGCGGATTCGATCAGCTAAGCTGACTCCGCATATCCTACGAAGAGATCGCATCTCCACAGCATTCATCTTTCTTTCATTCTTCTTCTGTAATACCCACGTTTCGCTGCCGTATAACAGAGTCGGTACCAAAACTGCATTGTGTACGGCCAAACGCGCAGCTGTGCTGACGTTTCGCCGTCTCATCAATGCAGCTA
>JAATLQ010035013.1:0-26132 GCA_013421005.1 Heliconius erato x Heliconius himera | reverse complement strand
TTTTTTTCTTTTTTAAACATAATTAACCTTCTTCGAATACTTAACTTTAATTGTATTAAAAAATAACGAAATTGTATGTAAATGTATTCTATTCACTTATAAACATTTCTTTTGGCACAACACTGTGTCAACTATGAAAGTGCAAAACATACAAATCATTTATTGAAGCAAATATATTGTAAATCAAATTAATTATATTATAATTCAAATCATATATTAACTCACTATACAGGATGGAAGCGTCTGCGCTCCTTTTACGGGAGCAGCGTAAAGGGTAAAATATTTCAAACTCATACCTAAATAAAGCTATATTTATTTAGAAAACGTATAAAAATTTGAACGCAGCGGGACTCGAACCCGCGCCTCCTGGAAACCGACCAGTCGCTCTGACCACTAAGCCATGCGTTCTCGCCAAGCTGCGTCGAAATTTTTATACGCTTGTTACAATTTATTTATGTTGTTAGTAGTACGTTTTCTAATTAAGTATTTTTCTTTCCTAAGTGTGGAATAACACTTTAAAAATGTTTAAAAAAAAAAGCTATATTTGTTAATGGCGAATATCTTGGAAATGGAAAATCGAAAATATTCGGGGCAATAATCCGATACAGGGATAAAATATATTAGAAATTAATTCCTCTATCATCTGTATCGGTTTGTATATCTATATTTGCAGTATCATTATTTTTACTACTACGTAGTTCATTATTTTTATGGGGATTTTTAATTGTTTTGTCAATATATGCCCTACATACATTGATATAAAGAATGTTAGTTAAAGCGTTACTATCTAAGTATAACTTAATTATTTTTCGCATATACATTTTTTTCAAATTAATAATGTGTTTTTTTAATAGAGCGCATTGCAATGTAGTGACAAATTTTAACTTTTTACATTCATTCACATAAAAAAATAATACACCTATAGAGTAATTAACAATTACATACACAGTCTTAATTGTTAAATTACTAACCTTGATAAAAAATCATTTCTAATAGGGATATGATTTTTTTAAATTCTTGTCCTAGAGAAATAATTTCAATAAAAAAAATTGTTTTAACGTAACTGTTATCTTGTGAACCGTTTATTTATATTAATAAGTACACGCAAAGTAAGCATAAATTTCAGGCAGTTTTTTATAACTTTCTTTAAAGTATTATCATTCTCAAGGCTTTAAACTTATCAGGTTAAAAAACAGGTTATATTATACTTAATGTTTAAAATTAATGTTTAAAATCAAATGATTTAGTAATTTTTGAAGTCACCCATTGTATAAAAACTACACAATAATATCACATTAGTATCGACATTATATTTGTACCGGTGTGGGTCCGGGACTATCGATAGTTATTGAGAAAATGGAATTACTATGTAAAAATATCCTATTTTTACATATAATGTTTATAGTATATTTTACATATAATATTTTACATATAATGTTATGGTAATACATTACTTTTTTACAGAAATTAAGTTTGACACAAAATTCAAAACAAATATATCTCCAGACTTTAAGCTATTATCTTATTCAGTCTTTTTGATCCGGGAACAAATTGAAAGACAGACAGACAGAAAAACAGAAAAAAATGCTGCTTAGTGTTTTTTTGCAGCAAATATTTTGACCTTCTGTTATTAATATATTTATGTATTTAAATACGAGTTTACTTTAGATATGAGTATTTCATAGAAAAAATCATTGCAAATTTATATTTGTAGTTAAATTCACACAAAATAAGTGCATATGTCCGCAAAATTAAATTTGTCTGTTTGTTTGTTGTACTTCCCGTTGACATACAAAGGTTTGCGAGCCCGACTCACGCTTGCCAGGTTTTTATTCCTGTCCAAATTAAAATAAATAAATAAAAATACTAAAAAAAAAATGTTTTGGCCTTTTCATGAAAGGTGCCTCATGTAAATTTTATAAGTACTTTTAGTTGCAATGTAATCATGATGTACCTACCTAATGTATTACAAAGTTGACAGTATTTGTTAATATATATGACGATACAATTAGTATATTTTGTATTCTTTTTATAATTGTAATTGTTTAAATTTATTTATGCATACCAGGTCAAGAACTAATGGCGTCGTATTTCAATTTGCTAAAAAAAGCAGGTCAATGTTCAGTTTCTAAAATTAAAACGATAGAATGGAAGTTAACACGCGCGGGATGGTGGGTGACGAGACAGCACCACCAGTTCGTCCCATGTTTGTGCCCTGAACATAACCGAACGCCCTTGGATGTATTACGGTACATAAAACTTATATTATTCTGTAGAAAAAAAATCTTGTATTTTATTTACGTAATCAGCATAATGTTTCGTCATATTTTACTTTTATATTTAAAATGTAAAGCAATTATAATAATGAGGGATTTATTTCAAAATTAGATACAATGCAATATAAATCAAGGAATTTTTTTTATTCAAAAATAGCTTATACATAACTTCATGCTATTATTCTAACGAAATAAAAAAATTGAGGCAATTTGTTATTTACTTATTTTTATTTATTGGTATAGGTTATAATAACCTGTTTTGGACGTTTGGATTTGAATTTTATATTTATGATCGACTCATATTATGGCTATATTCTTTTATCATATTTTTTAATCAACCTTCAAATATCTAATCATTTGAAATATATTCTTCAGTGTTCAATTGGAAAGGAATAAAATAAATGAAGAAAAATCTGAAGCCAGTTCTTTATTGTACCGAATAAATGTCGCTGAGGACATAACCAAATTAAGGAGCAGTCAACAACAAGAGGGGGTCAATTCAAACAAAAAATAATAGTGTAAAATATTTATGAATTGTGTACTTAAATTTTATTGAAATAAAAAAAAAACAAATTATTTGAACTATTTCTTTATTATGAACCTTAAAATGATGTAATAAAGCTATTTACAATATATTATATTAAATAACAAGCATTGTTAATAAAGAAATGAGTGAATTTCATTGTATTTACCGTCTTCGATTCCATGAAATGAGTTCTACCACCCTTATTTCACCTTTCGTTGTAATTAAATTAATAATAATTTAGTCAGTACAGGTATCACATTTTTAAAACTAAATAGGTACTGTAAAAATGTGCACACAGTTACAGATATGTAGGTAATTATATTTCTATATTAATATTTTTTAAAAAGCCTTAGCAGTTCTTTTGCGAGGTTCCAGGCGTACTTTGAAACCTTCGGCACGCTTTAGGATGATGTCAGCCTGCAGTTTGAAGTCATTTTCTTTAAGATCAGAGATGACGCGGAAGTTCCTCAGGATTGTTGATAGAATGATCTTCAACTTCAGCATGGCATATTTACGACCTTTAAAATATTTTCATAATACGTTAGCCACTAGAAATTTGATAAATAACTAATAATAATACTTTATAAAAGACATGAACATGGTGATATAATTATGACCTTTCTATAACTTTCTGGCTATTTTAGAATCATTGCTTGTTTTGTAGTGAATAAAATTTATAAAAGTACAAATGTGTATATTTTGTACGAATGGATAGATGTATGTATATGTATATAAAATAACTTAAAAAAGAGTGAAATAATTTAAATATTTTTTGTCACTATAAGTTTTTTTACTATTAGATTAGAAATAGACTCTCTATTTACAGTAATTACTTACCAACGCAGCTTCTAGGTCCAGCTGAGAAAGGTACGAAGGCGTAGTAATGACGGTTGGCAGAACGTTCTGGCAGGAAATTGTCAGGGTTGAACTTTTCAGGTTCAGGGTAAACGTCGTCGCGACGGTGCAACCTGTATGTGCCAATCACAACTGTGGCACCAGCTGGTACTTTCTTGCCATTGGATGCTATAGGAAATATATTTATTTTTAAATATATTTATTTTTAGTTCGTGTGAATATCTATCTATACGATATGATTATTTTTAGTTGATTAAATAAAGAGATGTGAAATGTGTAATACTAGGTAGTCTTAATCAAAATAGGAAAAAAATAAGACTTATTAACGTTTTAAATTAATAAACTTTAAAAGTTGAATTTTAAGAATAGAGAAATATGAACTCATTTAGTTTGTACTTACGCAAAGTAATGTCTTGTTTAATGTGGCGTGCAATAATTGGTACAGGAGGGAACAATCTAAGAGTTTCCATCAGACATCTCTCTAAGTACTTCATTTCCAAGGTGTCCTGGAATGTCGCAGGACGATCAGAGTCCCCAAATATTTGGTCTAATTCTTCCACAACTTTCTGTTGGATATCTTGGTGAATGCCCATCAAAGATAGGAAGAAACTGCTGCCAGCTGCAGTGGTATCGTGACCCTGTATATAAATAAATGTAAATAACAAACATATTTTATTAATAATGATTACTTATTATTAATGACTTGCTCAGACTATACTAGAATTTTAATATTTAATATTCACATTTAAGAGTAGATACACAAGGAAATAGTGGAATTCCATTTTTGCTATTTATGTGTAATTTGGACTATGCTAATATTTATTTTGAAAGTTGAATATTATTTTTAAAAATATAGTTTTTTTTCGTATTTATGTTCTATTTCTAGCAATTTAGTTGTCTGTCATAGGAAACGTTCAAAGCGTTATGCTTACATAGCGTAAATGTCCTAATGTAATAGACAATTGTACAAACCTCGAACATAATAGTGTCTACTTGTTCTTTGATTTCTTCGTCTGAAATTACTACTCCACCTTGAGCACTTTCAAGAAGAAGGTCAAGGAAAGCCAAACGTTTTTTCTGTCCAACATCTTCATCAACATCTAAATCGTCTTTAAGACCAGCTGATTGACCGAAAGATAAACCTTCGACGGAAGTCACTTTGGAAGGTACGTCTTTAGTTTCAGTTTCAACGATTATTGGTTTCTTGCCGGATTGGAATTCTTCCTTCTTTTTGCTGATAACCTAAGCAAGAAAAAATGCATTCTTTTATATAAACCGATTAAAGTAGCCTTTATATTTATAATATGCTCGAATTGAATAAATAAATGTAAAACAAATGATAGACACCTTGGTAGTCAAACCATGAATAATGTCCAAGAGTTTATGTTGCAGTTTAGCGTATTGTGTAAAGCCAAATAATACGTCAGGTCTAAGCCAAATCTTAGTATGTCTCAAATGCAAGATGTCGCACATTTTCATCACAGCCATAGCATATTCAAATCCACTTTGGTCTTGAGTATTCTTACTAACACCCATAGCAGTTTCTGTGAGGAAAAAATATTATTAATTTCTTAAATTATTATAACAACTAAAAAAGAGATATCGTTAACAGCGTAATAAATCAGCATCACGCTGTATCCCGCACACAGCAGGGTAGGCAGAGGGAACCCTCTTGTTAAGACACTTCGTTTCCCACTTTCTGCCGAATTCTGGAGGCATTGCGTGTTGAGTGGCAGAACTCAACGCCGCGCTTAGCCTCGACACCAGAGCGAAGAAATGTAAATATAAATTTAAGAAAATATTTCATCTCCTCGAGTGGGGATCGAACTCACAACCAGTCGGTTTTACAGTCACACCTCGCGCCGCTGCGCCACGACTGGCCTCAAATCATAGAAATAAAGAAATATCATATATAAGTATGCTACAGTCCTTTTTAAATTTCGACTTTCGTAACGATGATTGGAGCATATAATAATAAGTTGGTAGTACTATCCCGGTGGCTCTGGATGGCGATTATCGCCCATTATCTTTACGTGTGGTCGCGTGGGGTCGCCACGTTTGACACTTAATGTCGACTATTCATTTTTCCTTATGTCATCATGAATCACTCAAACGTGATTCTACTCAACGCGTTTTATATTAAGGTCGATGTTGAAACAGTTACGTGTTATTGTGTATTATTTAAATCTTATTTTTTTATTTGTTTCATTTTTTTATGTAATGTATTCTTTTTTTTTGTATATAAAATTTTAATAAATTTAATTTTTTTTTGTTTATATAAATTATAGTAGTGAAGTATTATATTATAATAGGTAAGTATTTAATAGGATATGATCTGTAGGGACAAGGATAGCTAATAACGTGTTTGACCATTTCAAGGTGCGACGCTAGGAAATTGTAGAGTAGTAGTAGTAGTAAGTAGCTTTGCCTTGTTTTGCACATGTATATGGAATAGCGGAGGATTTTCAAGTACAAGCGGTCAGATGGGGGCAAGGCGTCGTTGTTAGTAACTAGCTTACGTGACTTGAGGTATAAATTGTTTATCATCTAATCCAATTCGGAGCAGATGGTTGAGATTGTGACTGATATTATATTATAGCGTCAAAAATTATGAAGGTGAAACTTATAAGCTTATTTTCCTCAAACAACCGGATGTTTTTAACATTATAAATAATTTTAAACGGTTGAAATATTTTTTTGCATTTCGTTTAAATTAATTATACTACTTTTAGAATTTTTTTAGAAGCAACTCGCCTTGGTTTTGCAATTACAAAAAAACCTAATTAATTGTGCGTATAATGTTTCAAAGGTCACTATTATTAAGTAAGTTTTGTTCCTAATTAAAGTAAATACAATAAAATTTATATTATCATCTTTAAAAACGAAATATATAATTTGATTACCGCTTAATTATATTGTCAAAGTTTTAACTTTAAGTTCAAATTCGGATCGGGAAAACGAAATTTTTTTTTACTGTCTGATGTTACAAAGTTTAGCTTTAAGCTTTATTTCATATTGCGTTGTAATTTTTTTTGTGTACTAAGAATAATATATTGACAAAAAAAAGCGACTTAACGCTAGATCCTTTGGACAAACAGAAGATGAGTAAAAATGAATTATTTACCTATCTTAATGGACAAATTATATTACTATTCAAATGTATTCGTTAGCATTATTAATCATCTAATATTTTATTACAAATTTAATTATTACATATTAATTAAGTAAATTTCAATCTACATATGCTTTAACCTTCACTTATTATAATATAGTAACATTGATATAGAACAAATTAATTTATACTATTTAACATTTTTATCGTTTTAGTATAATATAATAGTTGCAAATATACAAGGTGATTCAGTGTTACCTTGTGCTATTGGCAATGTCCTTGTGTTACCTAGTGGTTATTGGCCATGATCGAGAAAAGTTTCCGATCTCGTTTTATTCTATTTAATACCTAATATTACATATAAAACACGGAACGTGGTATATTAAAAGATTTCAACGATTTCTTGGTATTGTGTGTGTTTCTTGGTACATTATTTATATATTATTCATTTCAAGGCAAAAAAAACGTTTATTTAGTTTTTGTATGCGATAACTTGACAAAAAATAAATCTAATAACCACAATTATATCATAAATATTAATATAATTGTGAAGCTTATATTACTAAAATAATAAGTGCTTACGAAGACAAACATACTCTAAGGCATATAAGTACCTTCTACCCTTAAAGTTATTTAATTTATCCGATTGTTCTCTAATGAAGTAACTTCATTATATAAGTAAGCTAATTGTAATTGCAGCTAGTATAACTCAACTCCTCAGCTTCACGCTGTACCCCGCACACAGCAGGCAGGCAATCCTGGAGGCATTGCGTTTTAAGTGGCGGAGCCCAACGCCGCGCTTTGCCTCGACACCACAGCAAAGAAATAAAAGTATAGATTAAAATAAACATTTCATTTCTTTGAGTGGGAATCGAACCCACAACCAGTCGCATTTACAGTCACACTTTGTACCCCTGCGCCACAACTGCCCTCAATTCTAGTATAATATCTACCGAAACTTACCAAGAAGGATTTCCACGGTACATTCACTCATATAATCGTGACAGTCGAATTCTCCAGCTTCTTTCTTCAGTTTGTTAACGACAGCTCTGGAGTTAGCGTTGAATAAATCTATGAAACTCTTAAGAACATTCAAATGGAATGTAGGTGCGATCAATTTGCGATGAGAACGCCATTTTTGACCTAAAATAAAAATATTTTTTGTTACTACTAAGTTTGTATCTTACAAATATATTATTTATATATTGGTTCGTTATTTAGTAGACTAATTAAATATCCTATGAAAAGCAAAAACAGAATCAAAATAAACTTGAATCTATTTCTACGAGACTAATATCTACTGTTCACACAGGAAAACATCATACACGTATAACCTTCAAAAGCTCTCTAAATCTTATTAGTATTCCATCCATTCACGGCAATGTTTTATTTTGTTGGCTATCTTTGGAAATCAACAAGTTATTTATAAACAAATAATACCTATATTTTCGGCGCTAATATCAATAAAAATCTTCAGCTTCACGCTGTATCCCGCATATAGCAGGATAGGCAGTGGGGACCTAATGCTAAGGCACTCGGCTCCCCACTTTCTGTTGAATTCTGGAGGAATTGTGTGTTGAGTGGCGGAACTGAGCCAGAGCGAAGAAATGAAAAAAATATTTCATTACTGGAGTGGGAATCGAACCCACAACCTGTCGCATTTACTGTCATCGATCGGTCTTGAATAAAATCTTAATGAATAAATCTTAATTCCTAATTGCTAGTTTACTATTAATACTTTACCACACGCCTTTATAGTGTGCTTTAGCATAAGTAATAAAATATAAACTATTGTTATGAACGATGTTATGAATGTAAAAGAATAAGAGCCTACCCTGCTATGTGCAGGATACAGCATGTTTTTTTATTTTTTTTTTACATAGGTATAGGATTTAGAAAAAAAAAACTTACCAGTGCTGATAAGAAGACCATCTCCAAGCCAAGGCTTGAAGAATCTGTAATCTTCGGCTTTATCGATATGTACGTGACTGCTTAGAATAAGCTCTACGTCGCGAGGATCGTACAAGAACACAATAAGTCTGGGTCCAATCCACATTTTCACAGCACTTTCCTGATTGAATTCCTTGCTTCTTTGTATGACTTTGTTGAAAATTTCTATCAAACAACACAGGCATAAATTAAAGAAATGTTTTTTTATTATTTATTAAGTTAATCCTTTGGATATCATATAAATTAAAAATGAACAGCGTTGAAAAATATAATTAAAACTAATAGTTAAAATAACCTGTTTCCTTTACTCACTAACTAGTTGTTAAAATTAATAAAATGTTGCTAATACTTGTTTTTGTTGTATTGACGTACTCGTATGTACATTATTTTTCATTAATATACCATTAGACTATTGGTTTAGATTTATGCGAAATAAGAAATAGTTATATTGCAAAAATTACGCGTTTACTCACGTGGAATATATAAAACTCTGTAATTATGTTTAATCGATACAATTCTAGTAGGATTAAATGTATAAAATTGAAGGTTTGATACTTCAAGTTTATATCAACAATAATCAACAGGAATTGTAAAAAAATTATATAGTATAATGTATTACTTGCTTCCTATTCTTAGAGGTTACGTTCAATGTCTTCGTTATACGAATTAATTTACTTAGAAAGATATTAAAAACAATTATATAGTTTTAATATATCAACATGCCTATCTGTTTGTTTATTATTTGTTTAAAACTTTTCGCCCACGCAGTTATTGTGTAAAAAAGAAACAGAATTTCGCCGCTATTATCTACATGAATTATATATAAAGTACTGGGTATTTAAAAATTGCTTACCGGCAGAGCCTCCAGTAAATTCTAGAGCATTTCCTATAAGTGGTAATCCTTTGGGCCCGGCTATTTCCTCTGCGAGCTCATACAAGTGCCTCCGGGATAAACGCCAGTAGGTGTACCACAAGATGATCGCTGGCACCAACAATACGTAAAAAAGGTTGGTTGCTGCCCATGTGCTGCTCCCCAGAGCAGTTTCGGCGGCAGGGAAGCTCATTTTGATTGTTCTATTAAATATAAATTATATTATAGTGATGTAAGTTTTTTTGTCAATAAATTTTATACATTATTCATATATTATTCATTTCATGGCAAAAAAAACGTTTATTTAGTTTTTGTATGCGATAACTAGACAAAAAATAAATCTAATAGCCCAAATATATCATAAATATTAATTCGTGATCTAATCTCAGGAACATATATCATTACTTAGCAAAAACTACTACTAGATATTTAAAACACTGAAATAACTTAATGTCGAATTGATATTTTTATTATGCTTTAAACAACAATAAAATAATGAGTTTAGGCCAATCGTGGTCTAAGGCCACAAAGTGTGAATGTAAACGTGACAGGTTGTGGGTTCGATACCCACTAGAGGAAATTAAATATTTAATGTTTTCACTTCTTCGCTCTGGTGGCAAGGTAGAGCGCGGAACTGAGTCCCACCAAAAATATATATGTAGTAATATGTTCCTTAATATTATTTCTAAGTTCACCAAAACTTATAGTACAGAAACCATTTATCTATTAATATGTACATGTATACATATCAATAGCTATGTGTATGCTGATTTTTAACATTGCAAACCAGTTTTTAATTTATGATACTAAAGCTCTAGAATGTTTTTTATTAATACATTGCATATATCACGCTTATTATTATTTTGATGTTTAATATCTTAGTATATTTAGCTAAAATCGATTAAAGACCACTTATTTTTTTATATGTTATCTCATATTTGAATAATTGAATCACGTTTTTAGCAGATGTTATTAAATAAATGCTATTTCAACTTTTAATGTAACTTCTGCAAGGATGAAGGAATAAACAAGAATTATTAAATATTAGATTTATATCATTTTTAATTTGTGATTTTTCTGTTCTGTTGTTAGTTTTTTTTTTGCAAAATGACATTAATTTTGTTGCTGTATATGGAAAATATGTTATGTTCGTATTTGATTATTAAATGTAAAACTTACTGACAACTGAAAATACATAAAACGGTAAAAAAATTAAAGAAATCTTATAAATAAAAAAAATAAA
Organism: Heliconius erato x Heliconius himera; assembly: GCA_013421005.1. Classification (NCBI taxonomy): domain Eukaryota; kingdom Metazoa; phylum Arthropoda; class Insecta; order Lepidoptera; family Nymphalidae; genus Heliconius; species Heliconius erato x Heliconius himera. The sequence continues at coordinate 15,299 of JAATLQ010035013.1, read as the reverse complement.
AAAATAGTCTACCATAATTTTGAAGTACAAACTAATACTAATATACTTTTTATTACAAAAAAATATAAAAAAACAGTAATTTACCTTTTTAATTTTAATATTGTAAAAAAAATTACATTGAAAGATCAAGACTAATTAAATCGAATATTTTGACGATATTATTCGAAAATTTTCAACAGAAACTTTGACTATACGATTTTACATTTTACCTACAAAAATGTTTATTACATTTATATGATACAAGATTATATTTTATATATTTATTGAGTGCTATATAAGGTGTAAGGTTACTGCCTTAGCCGATAGAACACACGATTTCCTTCCCTATAATTGTTATATATATGTCATATCATCACAAAACAACCTGATCAGAGTTAACTACTTCCGTATGCTTTTATAGCGAAAAATATAGTAAAAAAAATGTATTACATTAACTTCTATTAGAAATATGTAGTATTTTCCAATGTAAACATGGAATGGACTTTAAAGATTCACTATCTAAATATTGTGATTTAAAGGAACACCAACACATTTCATAATTTAGTGAACAAATTTTATTTTATTAAAATTTTATTAAAAAGTTAACATAATCATTACGAAGCCGACTATAAGTATTTTGAATTGTCAATATTTACATTGTCTCTACGTTTCTAGATTAAACTTTAGCTTATATAGGAATACCAGATAAATCCAACGTTCTTCTTAAAACACAAATAACACGATATAAAATAAAATATTTTTTATTTTTTATTTTTGGTCTATTTATTTATTAGATCACTTTATTGTGGGCCTGTTTGATTCTAATAATATTTGTGTAGAAATGAGTATCTTTATAGTAAGTGAAATATATTTTAATTTTTTTTATTTTGATTTATAATATGGTTAAATATATTTTAACGAATATTATTTTTTTAGGTATATGTAATCGATAATTTTTAAAGCAGATTATTTGTAAACAGTGTAAACAGACAGTATTAGTAATGCTAATCTAAATTATTTTAAAACATTGGTTATCTTAAATAAAATAAAAAAATTACCTTATAAACAATTAATATAAAATAATCACCACTGACACATCTGACACAAAACAAAAAAAACTGATATTGTAACGCTTAAATAAATTTAAATGGAAATCTACTCAAATATTTTTTTTATAACTTAATATATAATTTAAGATCGTAGTAATATTAGTGGCCCCTACCTTGTGCCCGGTTCGCGTGGGCCAGTCACTAGAAAACTATAATTCTCTGCTCCTTGAGGGTTGCTAACCGTGTCTTAGTTCCGACTATTTAATAAAATCACGCGCCACCACCTATATACACGCTTGTGACGTCACGGCGATGAGCGTCAGCTCGTAGCGGTCAGCTATACATATCTTATAATATGTATATATATGTATATATAACATTTAATTAACCAGAAGACTTTTGGTGTACGGATTAAAATGTAAGTAATTACTAATATATTTTTTTTATATTTTCCTTTCAGTTTTTGTAGGAGATTTATGTATATTATTCAGAGTAAATGAAGAATCAAAACTGGAATAGTTCTTAGTGTCTTTGAATGTTTCTTGTCTCATCTATATTTTTTTTAGTGTTTGAAGACATTGGTACGGTTTAAAGATTTTTGTTTTTCAAAATTAGTATTATTAAGGCAAAGCCCGGCGTTGAGTTCCTCCACTCAACACGCAATGCCTTGACAATTCGGTGACAAGTGAGGAACGGGGTATCTTCATACTAGGTTCTCTCTGCCTACCCTGCTATATGTGGGATACAGCGTGAAGTCGTATGTATGTATGTAATATTATTAAAATAAACACATAATAATAAACCCACAGGGCAACTTGTGGCGAGCTGTTGGGGAGTGGCGACCCTACGGACCTGAGTCCTCCGGAGGGGAATTGTAATCTATCCCCCGTCTCTGGCTTGCCTGTATTGGCCGGGAGAGTGGAGCGCAAGAGCTATATGCTCGAAAGGATGGAAGTGTTCTCTGCGTAATAGCGGGGAAACCCGCTCATGAGCTCCTCGTGATAGTGAAACCGGTGCACACCTCTCTACACCCTTAACTGACCACGCCGATGTTGCGCCCAAGGCACTACGCCACTTTGTGGGGGCCCATCTAGTGGGAGGCGAGTCCGCCAACCATTCAATTTGAGACTATTATAAAGGCGGACGTCCGTTAGTCTCATTCAATATCCCTGTAGCTAGTCCATCCAAATTCCATTCCATAGTCCTAGTTTAGATTTCCACATTTTCCATAGTTCCTACGCATTAACCGGCGCCCATCTCTGGACAATTACCTATGGTTACCCGGAGATGGATCCCGGCTATTGCGTCACAGTAAAACATTTGTATATTCGCTAAGGGGCGGGCCTCTACGTGTTGGACCTGTGTCCCCACGCAAGCCTTCCAAAGGACCGGGTTCTTTTGAATCTGAGAACTATGAAAGAGAAACATAATAATAATAATACATAAGTACTTATAGCATAAGCTTGCACTATATTATATTACAACATAGATTGTAGTTAAATTCTCAATAATAGTGTACTAAATTTGAATTTTTACTGTGGATACGAGTACTTTATTATAGATATTAATTTTCATATTAAAGACATTTCACTAGTATCTATTGTAATTGACAAACATTCCTTTTTTTTAATATACGTATGTGAGTTTGTATTTCATTGACTTTAATGTTATTTAATTGACCTTGTGTTACTAGTTCGCCCCTGACTTTGTATACGTTTAAAGACAACAATTTTGTGCAAAAACTATAACGTATTAATGATTTTCATATAAATTTAATTAATGTACCGGATTAAAATATTTTTTTAGTAGTTTAGCTTCCATATTGATGTTGAAATATAGTCATATATTTTAATAAATGTATATAAAATTCATAGAAATACATGGACTACTGTAATTAAGTAGGTTTTTTTCAAATAATAATTTACATAATTGTAAATGATAACAAATAACATAACCTAAATTTTGATAAGGATAAGACTAAACATTTTATTAAAAAAATCAGCTTCACGCTGTATTCCGCACGCAGCAGGGTAGGCAGAGGCAGAGGGAACCTATTGTTAAGACACACCGTTCCCCACATTCTGCCGAATTCTGGAGGCATTGCGTGTTGAGTGGTAGAACTCAACGCCGCACTTTGCCTCGACATCAGAGCGAAGAAATGGAAATATAAATTTAAGTAAATATTTCATCTCCTCGAGTGGGGATCACAATCAGTCGGTTTTACAGTTACACTATGTGCCCCTCCGCCACGACTGGCCTCGGTTAGTTCGGTCGGTAGGTTTTTTCAAATAATAATTTACATAATTGTAAAAATAACAACAAAAACATAAACAAAATTTTGATAAGGACAAGATTAAACTTTTTATTATAATTAATGATTTCGTCTTCAAACTAATGTTTCTTCATTAATATATCTTTTCCTGCAGGGTAGAGAGAACCTATTAATAATATATATCTGTCTGTTCTTAACTGTCGATTTTTTTCAGATACATAGAGCGGATAAAGGGTGGCAAGCATCGATGCACTCACTTTATTCAAATTAATAAACTGCACAGCTAGATTTTATATGTAAATATTCCGTCGAGTGGCATTTAAGTAAACATAATAATTAATGTGAATATTTAGCATATTTATGTGAATATTTAACCTTGTAATAATCTAATTAAGGTTGTATCACATAAAATATACTATAATCAATTACTATAATAAATATATTATATAACATAGCATCTACACTCAAAAAAAATATAATTTGACATAACATAATTCATTATTTCGTACTGGCCATCTATACTAGTATTAAGTAATTTGAAAAAAGAAGAGTTTAAATAGAATTTTACTTATGTTGTCTGCTTTCACTTTGGTTGTCTGTGAATTTCTCGGCTACGTAGTGTATGAAATTTGATGAGATCTTGTTGTTTTTACAATTTTAAAATTATTTTGTTTCTTTTTCAGAAACCACACTTCCATTTCTTCCGAGGTACGGACAAGTTGCTGTTTGCACCAAAACGATGAGAGAAGGCTTAAGGACGGTGGTATAAGTTCGTACTTACTCACCAGGCCAGGCCCACCGCATGTCATCGAGTAGCCCGGTCCAGCTCTGCTCGTTCGCACCAAAACTTGGTTAATGGCGCTTGGGGAAGAGTGTTTACAGATGAGTCCAGATTCTGTCTTAAGGCCAAAGTATGGAGACCACTCGGAGAAAGATACGCTCAGTATAACATTATTGGGAGAGACCTTTATGGTGGGGAGTCAGTAATGATATTGGGCGGTATTTGCTTAGGAGCAAGTACGGAGATACACATCATAGAAAACGGTTCCCTTGTGATTTTGGCTCATTCATCGGGGATTCTTTTGATTTATGATAATGCTCAACCTCACACTGCGGCGACGGTTTCGGATTTCATTGTCAGTGGATCTTTCCGAGGTTGGAATCCAGGTTTTGGGGTGGCCATCACGCTCGCCAGACTTTAATTTCATAGAGCACGTCTGGGATAAACAACTCAAACAAAGAAATCCAGCAACAGCTAACCTAAGAGTCCTCAACGAACGTAATGCCACAAAGTTTCACAGATAAATTAAAAATGAGGGTGCCCAGACAGATGCTAGCCATTTTAACAGCAAGAGGAGGCAACACTAAAAACTTATGTCACCCATCATGAAAAAAGCTGTGCTTAAAATAATACCCAATTTTCATTATGTAATATTAATATACCCCACAACTAAGGCATTAACTTAACTGCTTCTAATTTGTCTTTTTTTTCAATAAGTGTTATGTTTTTACATTCAAAAACGTCAATTAATCAACTGATTTTACTTCTCAAAAAAAAAGCTTATATTGTGCAAATAAATGTGTTTTATATGGAGTTATCCGCTTTTTTACGTTCCATTAATTATGTTCCTGAGTGTATCTTTTATATTATTTATTTTTGAGAAATTTATAGATTTATTTTTCCTTTAAGGCCGGTCGTGGCGCAGCGGCACGAGGTGTGACTGCAAAACCGACTGGTTGTGGGTTCGATCCCCACTCGAGGAGATGAAATATTTACTTAAATTTATATTTCCATTGCTTCGCTCTGGTATCGAGGTTAAGCGCGGCGTTGAGTTCTGCCACTCAACACGCAATGCCTCCAGAATGCGGCAGAAAGTGGGGAACGGAGTGCCTCAGCACTAGGTTCCCTCTGCCTACCCTGCTGTGTGCGGGATACAGCGTGAAGCTGATTTTTTTTTTTTATTTATTTATTTTTCCTTTTTGTAACCTGTTTTGAAAGCAAATCCTAAGGTAACGTTCACGTAGGTTTGTCTTCTCATATTATTTTATTCTAAGTTAATCCCTTATCATCCCTTATATCATGTCCAAAGTTTCTCGTTCCCTTTATGTTCAATGATTGTTAATATTTGTTTTTAGTCCTCTATATAATCTATAATATTGTTAGAAATCGGAAGCCGTTAACGTTTTTAAAAAAATACTATAAAAACAAGAAACGTCTATATGTTTCTAAACTATTTAGAAAGAGATACTGCGCAATTGCAATAAGTGATATGTATCACCTACTAACAATACTTCACACTAGTTTCCTTCCAATAAGGGCCGTTGCCTACAAGCAACTACCCCCAATTGACACAATTCCACTGCTTTTATCACCTTTTTACCTAGATTAGCATTTCCATAGTCAGCAAACTCGTATAAAAGGGGGCAGTTTTATACGAGTTTGCTAACAATATATAACAATTTTAAACTTTGTAAAATATTATTTTTACATAGTTAGCTCATGGCTGGATATTGCTATATTTGATACATTTTTTTATACTTTGATTTATTGAATGTTATCAGGTAATTATTAGGTACTGTAGGATCATTATTGTATAAAAATGATATATGTAATTCATCGTTTTCATTAAATAATAATAAAATAGAAATATTTTTTAAATAAAATTTTAGCCGTGTGATTCCGGCCTAGAATAGGATCATCCTGGTACTGGTGGTGTAGTAAGAGGCAACTAAAGTACGTGTGGTAGAGTCACGTCGCCAGCAATGGCAACACGCAAGGACCGGATCATTACCACCCTCGGCATTTAAAACCGGCGTTAAGTATTAGCTTTATGCCACTGCGTTTCGCATCAGGTAATGCCGGGCTCCGGCGTCCAACACACCTTAAAGGCCAGCAACGCACCTGTAGCTCCTCTGGTGTTGCACGGGGCCGTGGGCGGCGGTAGTCACTTACCATCAGGTGACCCGAACGCTCGTTTGCCATCCCTTTCCATAAAAAAAATCGCTTCTTACAAATTACATTAATGGTTTTTGCCAAAAAGATATAAAAAATAATACATATCTATTTATTTTAGATAAATTAGATGCATATGAAACCAAACATTAGGTACAATAAGATAACGAATTTAATTTTCGTAAAATTCTTTATTGTCAGACAAATCTCAAGAAAATTGACAATTTGGACAAATGCTTAGTTACCTAAATATATATTTGTAAAATAAACCACAAACGTAAGTAAACGAAAAACACAAACATTTTTTTATATCGGCTTCACGCTGTATCCCGCTACCTGCCCCTGCGGCACGACTAGCCTCTTTTATATTATACTTAAAATAATTAAAATAATAAGTTACAATACCTGTCCAAATATAACAATCTGATAAGATGTAATTTATATTTGTATATATACAATTATCTCGGCACTGCTGTTAGGTATTTTTTAGGGTTCCATACCTCAAAAGAAAAAAAAACGGTAGCCTTACATGATTACTTAGTTGTCCGTCTGTGTGTCCGTCAGTCAAGATCTCATCGCATTATCAAGCTGAAATTAAATATCAAATATCCAGATCTACGGTCCCTTGGAATCGTAGATAGTTTTTAATTTTCGTAGGTAGTAAATTTATAACGTATTTCTCGTGGACCTATAATTCTGAAATTGATAAGGAACCTTCGTAGGGCAAATCCAACTCGCACTGACCGATTTTTTATTTGAACTGCATAAATATTACAGGTAAAAGAAGAATAAACTAATAAAATTAAATGTGTAATTTAGTTAATAATAAAAAATTCAAATTCTGAGAATAAAAAGAACTTTGTATGAAAATCTTTTGTTTTTTTATGTTTCTTTTTAAGTTAATTCACTGCTTTATTTTGTGACGTGAGTCACATAAACAATCTCCGAAGGAATCAGGTATGATATTATAAAAAAAAACATTTATAAAATACATTACTTAGACATATTAAATTGTATAATGTTGTGACTATATCATCTGGAACTTCTATATATATATATATATATATATATATATATATATATATATATATATATATATATATATATATATATATATATATAAATAATAATAACATTTTTTATCCTAATACCTAATTCCTTTAATTCTCCTTCAAAAAAAAATTAAGTATGCATAATATTTATCAAATACACCCATATTTCGCAAACTTAACGAATGTCTTAAGAATAAAAAAAATTACGACTTTTATTAATGTACACATACAATATACGTATTTTTTCGTTTTTATAAGTTCCCGATCTTATGGCTAAATGGCCACCTCTTCTAGATAACTTTTGGGGCGAACAGAAACAGGTATAAATTAATACAACGTGATATATAATAATGTATATATATTTATATATAATATATAAATTCCTTCCATCAATTAAGTAAGAGCAATAGAACTGAATAAGTGTCGAGGCGAAGCACGGCGTTGAGTTCCGCCACTCAACACACAATGCCTCTAGAACCCGGCGGGAACTGGGGAAAGGATTGTCTTAACACAAGGTTCTCTCTGCCTACCCTGCTGTGTGCAGGATACAGCGTGACGCAGATTTGATTTAAATTAGATACATGGCCATATTTACGAAGGCTGAATATAAATCGAACAGCTAGATTTTGAATTCGCCCAAATTTGTTAACCTAATCCTCGCATACATTAGTGAAGCTTGTATCGAAATAATCAAGAATAATACATAATAATAATAGATCTGGCGTTGAGTTCCGCCACTTAACACGCAATGCCCCGAAAAATTCGGCGGGAAATGGGGAACGGAATGTCTTATCACTATGTCCCCTCTGCCTACCCTGCGGTGTGCGGGATACAGCGTGAAGCTGACTTTATAATAATAGTGAATATGTAGTTAGCTTGATTTTAGTGGATATGGGTAGAGCATCTTAAAGCTAAGAATGTTTTTTCACTTATGCGGTTAATGTCTACTGACCAAGACAAGGTTTGATCAAAATACTCACCAAGATTTTATATGTTATTGCAAAATAGAATACAGACACCATTGTATGTAACAGGTGGTACAGTTTTCTCCAAAAGATAATAATATAATTTGAAAACTTGGTAACTTTAGAAAATAACTATAGTAAGTATATAAAATATAAGCAAACAAACATGACAATTTACTCAGTGCATATATTTCTCTCATAATTTATTCCATTTGTATATAGAGTAAAGAAAATCCATTTCCCATTTCCCACGTTTACCAGAATGAAGATACAGATTATATAAAAGGTTAGCAAAATAAAAATCATTTTTGGAAAAATATATTTATTACCGAATAAAAGAATCAATTTGCTTTTTGGTTTCATTTAATTTACAAACAGATAAAAGTTTATTCAAATACTTACATATATCGTTTATTATGATTTTTATTTACAAGCTACACTTGTAAATATTAAGAAGTTTACCTTTATATGCTACGTAGTTTACATCTGCTGGAAGTAAATTTTGTATATATAACGTTAAACTTTAATTCTTTTTGAAATAAATATAGCTAGGACATACAAATCTTTAACCGTAAAAGTATGAATGTAAATATTTTTATCACTATATATTTTATAAGGGCACATGATATAAAATTATATTATAAAATAAAATTAAATAACAATGAATAAATAACATAGGGAAGCAATTTATTGAATATATTTTGTTCGACGAGTCAAAGTCACGGTTTATTATATGATTTAACAGATATTCATGAAGTAAGATCTAATAAAATTCAAGGAATCGGCGTATGTTTATGATTTTTAAAGTGTTATTCCACACTTAGGAAAGAAAAACACTATATTCTGCTACGTACGTCCAAACACGGTTGGACGGTTTCCAAAGAGGCGCGAGTTCAAATCCCGCTACGTTCAAATTTTTACGTACGTTTTTTTAATAAGTATGATATTGATATTTTTTTTTAAATAGCATTGTCAATTGATAATTCCAAGTAATTAATTATCATTGCGTAGAGTATAATTGGTATATTGTTACTACACAGATATTTCAAATATCTATTAAAAAATACCTTTTTTTAAATTTGTTTTACAATTATACAAAAATATTTTCCTGTTCATTTGTGAAACATAGACATAGACAAACAGAGGCACTTTCACCTAAAAAATCATGGCGGAGTAAGCTAGGAGATATACCCTTTGAATGTTTTACGATGGTCATCATTAGTTTGTAATATACAGTCTTGATCCCTGCGACCCGAGACGAGTGCCGCACAATGCTAAACTACAAAATTTACAATGTAAATACAAGGCGATTTTTTAAATAGTATCACGTACGTATGTTATTGTAATTGATTGATTGAAAAATACGTGATGACGTATATATGTATGTACTTATTGACCTCTGCGTGTATTTCAAGGAACTTTCATCAAAAAAAAACTTCTAAAATATGCTTATTTATTTCAAATAATAGCTCTATTATTTAAAAAAAAATCAAAATATTTATATAAATAATATTTTTAATTATAGAAGCTTTTGGATTCAAACATTGGCCTATTGATTATTTACCTATCAAATCATTTTTGCAAGTAGCCTTGGACACTGTTTATGTTTTACGACGGACATATTTTATTGATGCAATTTTATTTATTTATTAGCAAATTTCTTTTTTATCGACTTTTATCACATATTTACGATCTATACATGTGACTAAATAACAATAGATCTCAAACTTACTAAAAATTGATAAAATATACGAAATTTCTGGCGCGTCTTACTTTTTTCAGTTACACATATCATCAACATATATTTTCTGTCTCATCATTGGATGAGACATGGCTTACTAGGAATCGAGAATATAAGCAGAGGCCAGACGTGGCGCAGGGGCACATAGTGACTGTAACGGCGACTGGTTTTGGGTTCGATCCCCACTCGAGGAAATTAAATACTTATTTAAATTTATATATTCATTCCTTAGCTCTGGTGTCGAGGCAAAGCGCCACTCAACACGTAATACCTCTAGAAATTCTTCGGTGGAAAGTGTGAAGCGGAGGGTCTATACACATACATACAGCGGATACAGCGTGAAGCTGAGGATATAAGTTATTATCACATTGCTGCCTAATAATTTTTAATTATGGCCTCGAATTTGTATAATGTTTAACTCTTTTGAAAATATAAACAGTATTTTTTTCTTGTAAATTGCCGCCCAACGTATTGACGTATAAAACTATTTGATGACGCGTAGAATTCATTTAATATAATCAAGTTCATAATACTTAAGCGAACTGGTTTAGATTCATTTAAATAACATGTTTGTTCGTGTACGTACGTAAATATTAAAATTGTGGGGATCTATGGTCAAACATGGCAGGTTAAACGTGACCTTAAATAAAAATCGGCAAACTTAATTAAATCGTCGGAATTACCTCGTATTGAATACTAGAAAAGTTTACTCTTTTCTTTATTTAATTATAGTTAGAACATTTAAATTGCGTTCGTGAGAGATAAGACGTAAGAAGGACATGCTCATAGTTCACGCTGTTAACTGGAATCTTATAATAAGAGGGACATAGGGGAGATATCTTGTCTGACATTGAGTTACTGAAAGTGGGACATTAGGTTACTGAAGAGAGACATAGGAGCGATACCTTGTCTGATATTAGGTTACTGGAGAGAGACGTAGGAGCGATACCTTGTCTGACATTAGGTTACTAAAGAGAGACATAGGAGCGATACCTTGTCTGATATTAGGTTACTGAAAGTGCGACATTAGGTTACTAAAGAGAGACATAGGAGCGATACTTTGTCTGACATTAGGTTACTGAAAGTAAAAGAAAATAAAGATGATACTAAGGAATGTTCTATGTCCAGTTTTTGTGATCATAACGAGTTGTAACGATAAACTAAAAACTACAAAAAATAATCCTCTACTATTGCTATAAAGTTATATAGGTATATGAATTGGCATGTGTTAAACACGTGATTACATCATCCTTGAATATAAAATATTTTTTATTTAGTAAACTATGTATTAGTAATAATGTATGTATATTCTATTTTTTTTATAAACGGGTGTAACGCGATTGACAGATCGACGGTGATCTATAGTATAGGTAGGGGACCTCAGCACCTATCCATTTCACCCCCATATACATATGTTCACCTATTTTCAGTGGCTCAGCAGATCTTCGGAAATTTGTGATTTTTTTTAAATTCAGCAAATTCATTGGTAAATTCAGATTCAGAAAAAAAAATCTCATTATTAAAATTGAGTCGGGCTCAATTTTAATAATGAGATTTTTTTTTTACTGTTTCATGATTTAAATACATTTTCTAATATATTGCCTTTCAGCTTTATGAAGCTTTAAGGGATAATTCTACATAAATACCAGTAGTTTTCAAAATTATTTTTGGAAAATAATCACCAATATTTATTTTCGCTACATCCCTTGAAAGTTTTTGCTAAAATTGAACTTTTATGAAATCTTTTATTTATTCAATATTATTTCCAAAATTCATGGACCGACAGTTTTTAAAAACTAATACTTATATAATAGCTAATAACCATTATACGTTACGAACCGCCTATAATTGAGCTATATTGAGCAAAAAAATCACAAGCGTAGACCTAACAGTCGGGCCTAATAGTTGCTATAAAGCCATTATTGTATGGTGTATTTGCCATTTTTCCACACCACAACCCACAAATTCTCTATTATCTGCTCAACTACTAAAAATCGCCGAACATACATGGAGTGAAATGGTTAGGTAATGAGGTCCCCTACCTATAGACTACCGTTGATACGTCGATCGCGTTACACCGTCTATATTTTATAATCAACTAAAATACTAAACATAACACATTTTTATACAGCATACAAAGATAGCATACAATAACAAAGTAGGCAGAGGGAACCTAGCGCCAAATTTTGGAGGCATTACATGTTGTGTGGCGGAACACAACGCCGCGCTTTGTCTCGATGTCAGAGCAAAAAACATGAAAATATTAATTTAAATAAATATTTCATTTCCTCGAGTGGGGATGGAACCCACAACCAGTCGCGTTTAAAGTCACACAGAATTATAATTATTTCTTGTCTGATAATGATAATCTTTAAAATATAAAATAAAGTAAAGAAAGCTATATTTAATAGTCCTTCAGAGCGGAGTTTTTAAAAATAGTAGGTACTCAAACGGAATTCGCGATGCTTAAACTGACTTTTGCATTTTTATGAGTAATTCAATCAATTCTCCTTTACTGGACATTGACATTTTTAAGCCATCACTCTTTATCCTTAGTAGTATGGCTACCTCGCCTTCTTACTTCTTTCACCACGTCCACTGTTATCAAACTCTACCTACATGCCCTCCGGGAGTACCTAATGCTTTTTACGTGACCTTTCTCCAGTATCATCGATATTATCAACTTTTTTACCATCCCTTGATCACAAATTTTTTCGACGTGCCTTCGACGACGACTCGTTCTTCTTCATTCTCACGTTTCTTTTTTTAAGTTGTCCTGTTTTTGGGATCCTTTGATGAATATATATAAATAATATTTAACTGTACCAGTTGTTGTCATTTAATTAATATTGTAAAGATAGAATTTTAAATCATAGATTTGCTACAAATTGTTTTGTGTAAATTCTATCATCAAAGGTCATACAACATAAGAAAGGTCAAGCGAGTGATATAATTTGCAAGGAAAACTAGTAATATGACACATATTATTTATTTATACTAACATTTAACATTAAGCCGAATCTTATAAGTTTTGGGCTATAATTTTTAATATTATTATTATATAAATGTTAAAAAAAATCTTCTCAATTCTTGTATAAAAAGTAAGTAGAAAACGAAGTGTTTCAATAATTAGATCTTTCCGCCGTCTACCCAATACCAATACGCAATAAAGCAAAATTAGTTTTTATCAAAACATTTTTTTTAATTTGTATTGACTAATAGGAATAATTAATTATAATTAAATTCATAATTATGTATTTCACAATCTTTTTCAGCAAAAACTGATAAAATCAGACCATAATTTTAAAATTTACTTTAAAATAATGACGCAATAAATATTTATTTGTTGTATATGTTTTTTTTTATTTTTTTGCTAGATAATTAAGATATTCTCTTTATTCGACCAAAAGAAAAAAGAACCTTCGAAATAAATACAGTATTATTTTAGCTTGAAAATTATGAACCCTATAGGTTTTATAATAAATAGAATGAATTTGTTTAAATATAACTAAAATAAATCAGCTTCACGCTGTATCTCGCACACAGCAGGGTAGGCAGAGGAAATCTAGTGTTAAGACACTCTGTTCCCCACTTTCCGCTGAATTCTGGAGATATTGCGTGTTGAGTGGCAGAACACCGCCCTTTGCCTCGACACCAGAGCAGTAATGGAAATATACATTTAAAATAAATACTTTATTTTCTCGTGTGGGTATCAAACCCGCAAATAGACAGTTTATTGTCACACTTTCTGCCTCTGCGCCACGACTGGTCTCTTTAAATATAACAACAAAGTATTAGTAGTAGTTATACAAAAATTACAATCTTTGACAATTTGGACAAATGTTATACAATAGATATGTACCAAGGCACTTTCATTACATAAACATCAAAGTGATTGTAAAAAAATATTTTATATAATATATCACCAATTTAAAAGAAATGAGAGATAATTTTTGGAAGATAAAAAAAAAAAAATAACTAAACAAAAAGGGCTTAATAAATATTATGTATACAATCATTAAATAGCGATCACCTTGAGATTAATATTATTAAGCATCATATGCACACTAAAACCATAGTTATTACGTTTAGTTTAAAACCCAGAAATTAATATTATAAATATTTGAAATTTGTATAAAATATTCTATTTTAGAAATATTATAAAAGTGAATTATTTTATTTTCCAGTTAAAAGTAGATCTTTATCATTAATCACGATCATACAGATGGTGTCATGAATAAAAATAAAGTATCATGTACGTACGTCAAAATATTGAGTTGGTAATGGTATAAATAACTAGCTTATTAAAATACTTGTTTAGAAAACATATAAAAATTTAAACGTAGCGGGATTTGAAGACGTGACTTACGCCCAATATTAATAATCTATCTCCAACGTCAATCTTAGATTGTTTCATATATCTATCCAATCTAGAGATTGGATAGGTATATGGAACAATCGAAGATTGACGTAGGAGATAGATTATTAATATTAGGCGTTAGATGTTTTCCAAGAGCCGCGGTTTCTTTTTTAAAATAATTATTTTTCTTTCCTCAATGGAATATCACTTTAAAAATGTTAAAAAAAATAATTAAAAAATAAAATAATATATTTATTATCTTATTAAGGCCATCGTGTCGTACGTACAAGTGTGCTACTATAAGCGTGACGGTTGTGCGTTCTATTTTCACTGAGGGGAATGTAATATTTAATGTTTTCATTTCTTCGCTCAGGCAACGAGGCAAAACGCGGCGTTGAGTTCAACATGCAATACCTTGAGAATTCGGCAGAAATTGGAGAACGAAAGTGTCTTAACACTAGGTTCCCAGGTTACCTTTGCCTACTAAGGGCTACTGCTATGTGCGGCATATAAGTGAAGCTAAAAAAATACAAAAATATATAAAGATAGGCTAGTATATATTTGGGAAAAAATCTGACTGTTAACGCCATGGTTGTGGTTTCTATTTCCACTCGTGGAAATGTGCTATTCTCATTTTTCTGTTACACCACAATACACGCTGTCTTTAATTCAGAAGGCAAGCAGAGTACGAAGTATGTAGACACTACTACCTCTCTGCCTACTCTGCTATATGCGGAATAAAGCATGAATCCAAACATTAACATTAATATTTTGAAAACAACAAAGTAAACCTATACCTATACAGGCCCATAAAAACATTATTATTCTATGATGGAAAGATTTGCTAGCATTGGTTTGTTCCGCGCTAAATCATATAATTGTTTATATAATTTTTTCAACGAAGTATTTATATCGTGTAAAAACACAT
>JAATLQ010035012.1:0-26129 GCA_013421005.1 Heliconius erato x Heliconius himera | reverse complement strand
TCCCGACTGCTAAGGAAGGGTTATGTTTTTCGCGCGTATCTTGTATGTATGTAATATT
Source organism: Heliconius erato x Heliconius himera (assembly GCA_013421005.1). Lineage (NCBI taxonomy): Eukaryota > Metazoa > Arthropoda > Insecta > Lepidoptera > Nymphalidae > Heliconius > Heliconius erato x Heliconius himera. The sequence continues at coordinate 26,071 of JAATLQ010035012.1, read as the reverse complement.
CTTTATTACCTTATATCTCCAGGACCGCCGAACGGATTTAAACAATTGAGGCATTGTTAGATTTGTCATAGCAGCCCAAGTGTTCTTTGATAAGTAAAGTTAAAAAAAATCAATCATGGCGGCTGTGGGAGGCCATTGGACTTAGTGAAAAAAAAATTTTTCTTTTCGAATACCACAATATGGATCTCAAACTCAAGAGCTTACTACGAGGATTTCAAAAAGGTATATCATTATTACCATAATGAATTCTAACAAAAAAGTGAAAAATAAGTAACTCTTCAATCAATAAAATCTTTACCAGGAACCCCGAATAATTTAAAGAGGTCCCGACTGTTAATCCTAATAAGCTATTGGACTTGTATATTTTCTTTTTAGATTTATGCAGTGGGTTTTTGTTTTTACAAATATTTTTTTATTTAGGCTCCCTATTTCGAGGTATCAAAAGGAAAAACTTAACCTTATAAGATTACTTTGTGGTCAGTCTGTATGTATGTCAGTCCAGAGCATTTTTCTCGAGATCGCGTGGATGTATCATTTTGAAATTATCATATACAAATCTACGGTCCCCTGGAGGATGGAAAAAATCAAGTTTCTAAATTTTGATGTATTAGTAAGATAATAAGTTCTTTGATTTTCACGATTATTACACATTTTAAATAAAACTATTTTAACCGGATTAATCGCGTATATTTTGTATTTTTATACATTTTTGGAAACCCGACGTTTCGAACACTTTGCAGTAGTCCGTGGTCACGTGTAGACTGAGGTGGCATTCGTCTGTCAGTTGACATAATTACTATATCACTAGAGGCTTCGCTTCGCTCGGCTTCGCCCGCTTATTAGGAGTGAATTCTAAAAAAAACCACGACACACGTGTTCAAAAAAATATTTTTAACAGTCTGAATTTATATTATTAATAAAAATCGGTGGCAATTTAAAGATTTTTCCATATAAACTTTCAACCCCCTATTTGAACCCTTGGGGGGTGAATTCTTAAAAACCATGAAACACGTATTCAATGAAATATTTTTAAGTCTTCAAATCTTATAAAAATCGGTACAGATTAAAAAAAAATTCTATACAAACTTTCAACCCCTATTTCATCCCTTTAGGGTTAAAATTTTTCAAAATCCCTTCTTAGTGGATGTCCAGAATATGAAAATAAACATCTGCCCAAATTTCACGTTTCTACCATCAGCGGTTACGGCTCTGCGTGCATCTTACCTCAGTCAGTCAGCACAAGTCCTTTTTTTATATATATAGATTAGATAGATTCTAATTATATAATTAGATAGATTCTATTTAGAATCAGGAAAGTTTAATTTCTTTATAAGGTATTAAATGACTTAATAGTTTTTATTAACCGACTTTCAAAAAAAGGAGGTTCTCAATGTTCAGCGATTATTCGAAGACGCCCCTCCTTCGGAGTGTCTAAACACTAGGTTCCCTCTGCCTACCTTACTGTGTGCGGGATACAGCGTGAAGCTGAATTATTTTTTAAGCTAAACCGATTTGGATATTTTTTTTTATTTTTAACATTTTTAAAGTATTATTCCACACTTAGGAAAGATTTCTAAATAAGTATAATTCTTTTTTTGTTTGACAGGGTATACTTCACAGGTTTACTACAATAACAAATTACTAAGCCTGTTTATTTTACTTGGTACCAACTTTAAAATTATAAAATCCTTCTTTAATTACTATTTTTTAACAAAATCAAAGTGCTTTATGTTAAGTCAATTTATTTTATACTTTTAATTTTGTTTCAAGTCGTTTTGTTTTTTGTTAAAAATTAATTTATATGATGATGAATGTTCACCGTGCAGTGCAGTGCAGTAATTTTTACAATATAAGGGCGATTTGGGTAAACAACAGTATACAGTATCTAAAAGATAACTATTTAATAGGAATATTTACAAGAATCACATTTGACATTTTAATAATTATAATTATATTTCTAAAATTAATAGTGATGTTTGGGGGCCACGTGATGAGTGTTGAATTTCACATCTGCGTGGAAGCTGTAACAATTATAATATAGATATTATTAAAACTTCTCCATACTTCTATAATAACAGCATAAATAATTTATTATGAAATGAAATTAGCTGAAAATATTATTTAATATAAACTTACCCGGTGTGATGATCGCCATGATAGTGTACAGATCTCTCAGAGCCATCAGGCTGGTGGAGAGCGTAGTATCCCTTCACTACGTCACCGTCGCGACTCTCGTGCTGGGACTTGATGTCGCCAGTGTGGTGGTCCTCCACTTTGTAGTCAAACTCATACTTAGGATGAGCCTAAAAATTACCAAATAAATTTTAACAATCTCTGCTAAACATATCAACTATAATATAATATTATTATATATAGCTTACATGGTAGTCAACATGACCATGGCCGTGGTCGTATCCGTGACCACCATGTACATGAACAACTTCAGGACGTCCGTCGTGACGGGAGATGTGTTGAGAGGAGTAAGCGTGTCCATGTCCGTGCCCATATTGAGCAGCGGCAAGTGCGACGAGAGCGAAGAGACAAAGTATCTGAAATTCAAAAAATATTTTTATTATTATTCATAGAAAAGTAGATTTGTTATATGTGTATGCAAAGAATAATAACTTTAACATCCTTTAATTTTCTATAAAGAGATCTATATTAAATTCATACCCATAAATCTTACCTTGGCAAACATTTTCAATTTAAGTAATGTTTTTGTTACTATGATGAAAAGTTAACTGATACAATTTGGCCACCACTCACGTCTTTTATATTACTACAACAGTAACCATGCGAGGTTTATTAGTTTCACTCTTTATAATTGCTTGTTTAAATTATCAGTTGGAATGTATATTAAATATTTCGTAAATATGTCTAAATCTATTTTTAGCATCGAGCATTGTAGAAAAATATATTTTTAATTATTATTATTTTATATTTTATTTTCAACTCATTACCCTGCACATATCGAAGTAGACAGAGAAAACTTATAGTGACGGTACTTCGTTCTTGGTTTTTTGCCTGGATTCGAAACATTGCAGTTTCAGGTTTACCATGAATAGTATAATCTACATGCTTTGATTTTTCGTAGTAGGTTATATCATAATATAACTTATTTACTTAAAAATCTATTACAGTTTTTTAATTAAAGATTACAAATAACTTTCATAAATTTATAGGCTATTTTTTAAACGGTTTCAAAAAATGAGGTTTTGAATTCGACCGTATCTTTTCTGTATTTATGCTATTGTTTTCGCCTATTATGAATCTATTTGAATGTTTTATTTTTGTTTAGGAGATTTTACTTATATAGGTAAAATTTTATTATTTCCGCCAGAAGAAATGAAGTTTCTGGTACTTTTTTGTCAAGGGGCATGCTGCGTAATGCACATTGCACGTTAAGCAGAAAGAACCTTCCATTACTTTCTACATAAAAAATATTGTTATTTAACACAAATATTACTATTTAAAACTGTTTTTGTTTTATGTTTTATCTTACTATTTAACTTTTAAATTTCTTGAATTATTAATTTGTTCATATTTACAATAATTTTTGTTAAATTTTAAGTCTGATTTACATAAGAAAAATAGAGAAACATAAAAAAAATCACGCTAAATTTGCATGTCTTTAAATTATGCAAATTTAGTTCATTAATGATATATGTAAAAATACCAATAAAAAATAATTAAAACACATTTTTGTTAGTATGTAAATATGATTATTTTTATCTTCAAGTCAAATAAGAAGTGACGAAGAAAGTCTCTTAACAAGTTGTTTTTATCAAGATAAATATGTACAACTTGTACATATTTAGCATAAAGTTTAAAAAAAATATGTGTTCAGCAAATGTCTAGGGATTATATATACAACGAACCTTTAATTATAAAAAATCATAAATCAGCTTCACGCTATATCCCGCACACAGCAGGGTAGGCAGAAGGAACCTAGTGTTTTAAGACACTCCGTTCCCCACTTTCTTCCGAAGTCTGGAGGCATTGCGTGCTGAGTTAATTATAAACCTTTAATTATATCTATGATTATGATGTCTATACTATAATTTAAATTCTTATGGGTTAACACACAATTTAACACATTCTAATGCTTAAGATTGCTGTAGAAATCTGAAAAACGGAATCATAAAACAGTACTAGATACTTAAAAAAAATTAAATACGTCAGATCTCAAAGCCTGATCGTTAAAAGTTGGTAAAATCTATTATGAAACATTTGAACTTATTAAGATTTGATCCTGCGCCTCTAGGATATTGTCCAAATGCTCTTGACATCTAAATACATATTATACGTTCCTTTATATATTCAATACTAATGATATAAAATGATAAAATTACTGAAATCTATGTATGAATGAAACTTCTTTCGCCGTCTTGCTCCGTCAAACTTAAAATTTCACATTCTTGGAAAAAAACTTCTATTTCTTTTATCTAGATATTACAATACTGGATATAAATATAAAACATATGTTTTATATTATATAAATTATAAATTTATAGAATATGTAATTTCGTCAATATTACCAAATATAAAATAGAGTGAAATCATTAGACCTCGGCTAGTTACCATTGCGGTTAATATAAAAAGCGTGTGTACCAGCACTTCTATATCAGTTTGATATTGACAACCACAATTATAACTGCTTTTAAAAATGTTCTTCAAGGTATTTTAAAAATAATTATATTTCTCATTTAAAAATTATTTATTATTTACAAATATATAGATATTACAATATTTTATCTATAATCAGGTGTTGTGTTTTGCTGCCCTCGTCGCCCTCGCGGCCGCCCAGTACGGACATGGACACGCTTACTCCTCTCAACACATCTCCCGTCACGACGGACATCCTGAAGTTGTTCACGTACATGGCGGTCACGGACATGACCACGGCCATGGTCACGTTGACTACTATGTAAGCCATATACTGTATCATGTTATATTTAACATGTATTAGACAATCATTAACTTTAACTTGACTTGTTATAATATTTATAGGCATATCCTAAGTATGAGTTCGACTATAAAGTAGAGGACCACCACACTGGTGACATCAAGTCCCAGCACGAGAGTCGCGACGGTGATGTAGTGAAGGGATACTACGCTCTCCACCAGCCTGATGGCTCTGAGAGATCTGTACACTATCATGGCGATCATCACACCGGGTAGGTTTACAGTAATTCACATTTATAGCCATTTTTTTATATTATAAATATAAGAACCTATGTGGGTATAATGTTCAGTACCACAAATATATACTAAAACTTTTAATAATTTTCTCTGACTACCCCGCTAGGGAAAAAGTGTGAAGCTAGTTTAGTTTTTATCTTTTAATAATATTTTGACATTTTTGAAGTGTTATTTATAAGTTGTAACAAGCTTAGTGGTCAGAGCGCTTGGACAGTTTCCAAAAGGCGCGGGATCAAAACCCGCTTTAGTAGAATTTTTACACGATTTCTAAATAAGTTTTTTTTTAATAATATCTTTGTTATAATTGTTACAGGTTCCATGCAGATGTTAAATTCAACACTCATCACTTGGCCCCTAAACATCACTACTAATCATATATTATTTTATAATTGATTTAAGCTATTTGTGATTTGTTGTTTACTATTTAAAAGACAATTTCGTTATTTAAGTTTAATAAAAAGATTCATATTAACTATATACTTTACTTCAAAACTACCTCATCCCACCGTATACTTATTTTTGACATAACCCGAATAAAAAAAAACAATTCGAAATTATTGTTTGGCTCAATATTTTTTTTCATTATAAAATATTTTTTTGTAATTTATGTAAAATTCAATATATATACATATCCTAGTAGTAATAATACAAAAAAGAGTTCTGTGAGTGAATCCACACCGTTAGGAATATGGTTGGGTTCCATATGCTTTTAATTTTTCCTGAAACGTGGATCCAAGTATATTCGGAGTATCGAAATGCTGTGGGTAAGTAAGCGTACTGCGTATATCTTAAGATCCTTACGTGGCATAGGGTTCGGTTCTTAAGTTAACTATTATATGAAATTATTTTAATTTATATTGAAAAAAAATACTGATAACATTTAGATAATGTAAGTAATGTTTCTAAAATCCATATTATCACATGGCTTGGTATCAAAATATTAGCTTAAAAAAATGTGATATATGTAAAGGATATATGGATAGGTTCGCTGGTTTATTAGATATTAAGGAATACATGATTTTTCTGAAAAAAATCAGATTCTTGAAGAAAACTGGCAAATACAGCCTGACTGTTGAAAGTGTGCGCTATTTCTGCAAGAAAACCACCAGTTATTTTTTTTTGCTACAGGCCCTGAAAGTTTTTGTTAACTTGTCCGATAGTTTGAAATTATTATATTAATAAGCTCTATAGAAAAATGTGTTATACTGGATATACAAAGCTTGGCAATTTTACGGTTTGGTACCTTTTAAGGGAAAAAGGACCCCTTATAAGATTATTTGTTGTCCGTCTGTCTATCTATTAAGAAACTTTCCCGTTTAATGATACCCACGTTAACATATATTACATGAAGTTATACAAATTATATCTATTTTTATTTGATTTTATTTCTCTAGATATTTTACTTGTTGGACACTTATTGTATATTTGAATTCAATCGCTCTTTTGTCTCCTTGTTCTATTACGTGACCACTATGTAATCGCTACCAGATTGTAAACCTTGACTTGGTGGTTACCAGTTAACTTGAGTATGTCATGCTCTCTGTAAATGTCTTACTTCTGGTGGCGTCATATATCGGGTTGTTTGGCTCCCTAAGATATGGTTGAGTTAAGCAATGCTGATGCATGCGTGATGCTCTTGAACGGGTTCTGTCTGTTGGGACTGGTCAACTCATAGTTGTTCGATGATATTACACTTTTGTGTACGCACAATGTAACGAAAACATAACACTGTCAAAAATATTATTTAAAAAAGCAACCATAGAGTTTCTTGCCGTTCTTCTCCATTGTGAGATCTGCTCTTTTGGGGACTGGCAGTAGAATCGTATTAGAATCACGACTAAGTATTCGTAAGTGCCTGTAACGGTTTATGTGAATAAAAAATATTTTGATTTTTTTTTAATTTGGAATGTAATCTCAGAAACGCTTGGAGATATCGAGTCGAAATTCAAATCATATTCATAGATCTACGGCCCTATGATTTCTTGGAAAAGGCGTATTTCTACATTTACTTAAAAAAATATGTGGCCGTTTATATCGATCGCAAAAGACACGTATTTTGACACCATAAAGGGAATTAAAATTTATGTGATCCCGGCCTAGAATAAGATCATCCTGGTACAGGTGGTGTCGTAAGAGGCGACTAAAGTACGTGTGGTAGAGTCACGTCGCCAGCAATAGCAACACGCATGGGCGGATTCGGCTGGATCATTACCACCCCCGCCATTTAACCGGCGTTAAGTAGCGGGGCACCCATCTTATGGGCCGGCAATGCACCTGTAGCTTCTCTGGTGTTGCACGCATCAGGTGACCCGAACGCTCGATTGCTTTGTCTTTTCCAAAAAAAAAAACTAGTCACGCTTGTTTTTTATAATAAATGTTTTATGATGCTTGTCGCATTTTTTATAATAAAAATAAAAATATAATACTTAAATCAATAAACATATTTCTGCAAAAAAATATATGTTTTTGATTCACCTACTTCATTTCATTAGGTTTCGGTTAGCCTCATTTTAAATGAATAGTCTAATTTATTATTCTTGGGGAACTCCATGCTGCGTTTTGCAATGAAACAATGAAATATGAGAGATTTTTTTTATTTGGTGACTTAAAAATTGCATTGAATAGCAGAAGATAAATAATTATACCTAGAATAAAATAATAAATTTAAAGGAACGCGTGTTATACCTTTATAAAACTTAAAATATAAATATAAATTTGAGGGGATTTAGGATTAGGAAGGTAACATATAAAAAAAACGCTTTATGTTATTCTGTTATATTCAGAAAAAATAACAATAAAATTTAATTAAATAATAGTATGGTCGTAGAAAGCGAAAATCAGCATATTCTTCATATAAATGGGTGTATTTTTACACGACTATCAGTTAATGTTTACGCAGCAACAATATTTATACTATATGGCACATTTAATAATTCTCGTAGTGATGCTTGGGGGCAATGTGATGAATGTCATATTTCACATCAGCGTGGAAGCTGGAACAAAATAGATGTTAATTAATATTTAAAAAAATATTAAATATCTTAACTTTGATTTTGAGTTCTAAAATATTATTATATGAGTAGCACCGTGGCACGTGATATATAAAATATTTAAGCTATTGGCGGTAACGAGCTTAATTTAATTTTTTTTAACCTGTATTCTTACCCGGTGTGATGGTCACCATGATAGTGTACAGATCTCTCAGAGCCATCAGGCTGGTGGAGAGCGTAGTATCCCTTCACTACGTCACCATCACGACTCTCGTGCTGGGACTTGATGTCGCCAGTATGGTGGTCTTCTACTTTATAGTCAAACTCATACTTAGGATGCGCCTGAAAATATATAAGAAGGAAATTTTAACAATCTCATAATATAACATATTAATTAGTACAACAATGAAATATGACATATAATATGGCATATGACTTACAAAATAATCGACATGACCATGGCCGTGGTCATGTCCGTGACCACCATGTACGTGTACAACCTCAGGATGTCCGTCGTGACGGGAGATGTGTTGAGAGGAGTAAGCATGCCCATGTCCGTACTGAGCAGCTGCTAATGCAACGAGGGCGGAGAAACACAGTACCTGAAGTATAAAAATTAAGTTATTATTTCCAATATTTACTAAAAAAAGTACATCAAGAACTATCGTAAATAAAAATAATTGAGAAAAAAATCTGAGGCCATTGTGCACAGTGGCACATTCAGATCGGGGAAATAAAATATATTCTCAGCGTGGCGTTTAGTTCCGCCACTCAATACGCAATGTTACAAGAACTCAAAATTTCCATAATAGGGAAGGGAGTGTCTTAGCACTACTTTGCCAGGTTCCCAGTGCGTACCCTGCTATTTGGATATAGCAAAAAAAAAAAATATAATTGCCCATTAATAAACATATAAAGTTAAACTATTTTACGGTCGGTTGTTCTTAATTTTATGCGTAAATGCTGACCTTGGCAAACATTTTAATTTAAGTAATGTTTTGTTTTCTACGCTAGAACTTTAACTGATACAGTTTAGCTATCACTCACGTCTTTTATATATTACTACAACGGTAACTATGCGAGGTTTATTAGTTTCACTCTTTATAATTGCTTGTTCAAATTGTCAGTTTGAGTATATATTAAAATTTAATAATGTTTCACAATTTAATTTTAAAATACTGATGACATTTAAGCTGTAGAGACAAATGAATTTCTATTTTTATTTGCTTTTCATTAATAATTATTAAAGTTGAAAAAAATATATAAAACCGTTATGAAAATTTAATATTCTCTTAAATTATTTAGTTTGCATCTATTTAGATGTAAAAAAAGATTAACTATATTTTTTATTTAACAAATAATATTTATTATTTTAAAATTAATATATGACAATTTAAATAATAGTAAGTTACAAAATAAAATAAGTATAGCCCATTAAAATATTACATTTTTTTAGGCTTTCGCTTGCATTTTTAGAGAATTAAATATATAATGTACATAAAACACTGAGCTCACAATAAGTATTGTATTAATAATTATTAAGATAACGTATCAAAATTTGAACGTAACGGGATTTGAACCCGTACCTCTTTGGAAACTGTCCAAGCGCTCTGACCAACTGAGCCATACATTCTCATCGAGCTACGTCGAAATTCTTATGCGCTTGTTACAAATTATTTATGTTGTTAGCTTCTCTGTAGGCAGATTAAAAACTTCCGCTACTCAAACATAATTAGTTAGAATTATCATCTGGCAAGAGAGAATACTATTCCACACTTACTAAAGAAAAATGCATGAATTCTGGAGGCATTGCGTGCTGAGTGACGGAACTCAACGCCGCGCTTTGCCTCGACATTAGAGCGAAGAAATGATAATATCAAAGTAAATGAATATTTCACTTCCTCGAGTGGGGATCGAACCCACAACCAGTCGATTTTACAGTCACATTTTCTGTCTCTGCGCCTCTTTTTGTATATCTTTATCATTATTTTAATATAACGATATATAAATCATAAGTGTATAGCCAGCCACATTCGATGTCATGAATATTACCAAATACAAAATAGAGTGAAATCATTGGACCTCGTCTAGTTACCATTGCGGTTATTATAAAAAGCGTGTGTACTAGCACTTCTATATCAGTTTAATTTGTAAAACCAAAACAATAACTGTTTGTAAAAATGTTCTTTAAGGTATTTTAAAACAATTATATTTTACAATCAAAGTTAAGTTTAAATAAAAAAATAAGTTTAATATTTAAAAATATAAAAATAATGTTTTGTCTATATTTTAGGTGTTGTGTTTCGCCGCCCTCGTCGCCCTCGCGGCCGCCCAGTACGGTCATGGACACGCTTACTCCTCTCAACACATCTCCCGTCACGACGGACATCCTGAAGTTGTTCATCTACATGGCGGTCACGGATACGACCACGACCATGGCCACGTTGATTACTATGTAAATCATATATCGTATCATATTACACCATTTAACATGTATTAAAAAAAATAATTAAATAAATTTAACTTAATTCCTTATAGGCCCATCCTAAATATGAGTTTGACTACAAAGTAGAGGACCACCACACTGGCGACATCAAATCCCAGCACGAAAGCCGCGACGGTGACGTAGTGAAGGGATACTACGCTCTCCACCAGCCCGATGGTTCTGAGAGATCTGTACACTATCATGGTGACCATCACACCGGGTAGCTCTACATTTTATTACCTTTTTGATCACTTTATAATATAATGTTTACTTTCAAGCTTATAAAGAATATTTCATAATATCTATATTATATTTGTTACAGCTTCCACGCGGATGTCAAATTCGACACTCATCATGTGGCCCATAAACATCACTACTAGTTACATATATTTTTTAATTGACTAAAGCTATCTGTGATCTTATAATCGAATATTTCGATATTTTTGTTATTAAAAATAAATATATATTACACATACTACACAAACTACTTTTTCTTCTCTTTCTAAATGTCTCTTCAAATTATTTTACTTATTTGAACAATATTTCATACGAAATTATTAGATATTATATGTATGGCTGTATATTACGCAATTAGGTATTTCTAATATCATTAACTTAACATTTTATAAAGAAATTCAAAGAAAATATTATTTTCAAATATTTCATACTTATCCTTACTTATAATTCGCATATAAAATAACATAAAAAGAAAATAAATGGAAAGACCAGTCGAATTTGTGCCGACATGGATATTTTGGTAATGATTTTTTGAACGATTTTATCTAGCTTGACTCCGTCGTCGGTCAAATATAGTAAAAGAGATTTTACCCCCTTCCTGTTGACCGATTGACGTGATATTTGGTAAATACTTTTAGTACTACTACTACTTGATAAATACTTCTAATACTATTGTATTAGAAGTACACTATATTACAATAATATATAATCTAGGGTATTACACGTCCAAGATTGTGTATTCTTTAAAAAACCTCCTTGTCATGTGTATCAAATAAAAGGTCATGGCTAGGAGAACAGAACAGATTTTAAATATTAATTAAGTATATTTATTATAAATAAGTATCAATAATTTCATTTATTGTTTATCAATTTTCTTTACTTTGAACTTCATTTTTAATTTAAAATTGTCATTTGTTGTTATTAGAAAGACTACTTCGAAAAGTGTTTTATAATCATTAGCCTGTTCTTTTCCACTGCTGAACGTTATATATTATTATTTATTTTAGTTGATTTTTGCAAAAGCGCTTCTTCCTCCTTTTTGAATCGATAAAATATTAAACTTATATATACTACTTTTATCCATATTTTAAACCTTTCTGATGTTATATACAAGTTAATTAATATGCGCAAGTGCAAAGACAAAATCTAACCATTACAAATTGAGGATTTATATCTAGAATCATCAGCTTAGCCCTATAACTTATTAGTATACAACCAGCTTTTTATAAGTCCATATAATATTTAACAGATTAACCCCGAACTCCTAATTATTAAGCAGTTGGGTCTTCTATCATCACCATCAGCTCAGTAATGCCACCAGGTGCTATCTTCTAAAATCAAATACCTCTATGGTTATTATAAGAAATTATATAAAACTATAGTACGTGCCTTTAAAATTTGGAAATTTTCCATCGATTTCCATGGGATTCTATCATTAGATCCTGACTTGATGATAATCGGATCAATGGGAAAGAATATTCTTTCAAATGAAAAAATACAATGACGGAGAAAATTATGGACATACGTTAAAAAATATATAAGGGAAAATTATACTATAGAAAGAAAATTAGAACTACAAGTGAGTAGTCGTGGCGCAGGGACCAACCTGTGATGTGACTGTAAACGTGACAGGTTATGGGTGCAACTTCCTGTCGTCTCTCTCTGTCGTTTCTTCCTTCGAAGAAATGAAATATTTGCATTTTTTCGCTCTAGTAACAAGGCAAAAGCGGTGTTAAGTTCCGCCACTCTACACACAATGTCTGCAGAATTGCGGCGGAAAGTGTGAAACGGAATTGTCATAATGGTAATGGAGTGTCTTAATACTAGGCTCCTAGGCCTACCCTTCTATGTCCGGATTATAGTGTAAAGCTAAACAAACATAGTTTTATAAAATATATTGACGTTCTACATATAAATAATAACAATTTTCATACTATTCCACGCACACATAATCCGAATATAAAATCTTGCGCCGAAATAACAAAAAAATACTATAAAATAAAACAGAACATGTAATATGTGAGTGGCCTAACACTAGATTCCCTCTGCCTAGTACTGAACGTATGACTTAGCTGGTCAGAGCGCCTGGTCGGTTTCCAGGAGGCGCGGGTTCGAGTCCCCCTGCGTTCAAATTTTTATACGTTTTCTAAATAAGTATTTTTCTTTCCTAAGTGTGGAATAACACTTTTAAAATGTTTAAAAATATTTAAAGACATGTTTAGGGATACATAGGCATTAAATTTTATTTTAACAAAATTATATATTTTTTATTTGAGGTAATGGTATGATTTATATCACAGAAACTTAATTGATATAGCTTAAGAATCGCTCCTTTCTTACACTATTACGATAACCGTGCAAGGTTTAATGGTTTCACTCTTTATAATTGCTTGCTTAAATTAGCACCCGTAATGTAATAAAAAAAAATTGTACGCGTGTCTCAATATATTTTTGGAGTGCGTAACGTTATAAATGTAGAACTAATTAAATGTTAATCGTTATTTGTTACTTTTTTAACCGACTTCTGTAAAAGGAGGAGGTTATCAATTCGATTGTTTTTTTTTTTATATTTTTTACCTCAGAACTTTTGACTGGAAAACCCGATTTTGATGATGCTTTTTTTATTTTTGAAAGCTAGTGATTCCTGTGTAGTACCATTATAATTGGTCCATTTCTGGCATCTGGTATCCACGAGAAAATCTCATATATAAGATATGTGCATTTGCTTTAAGTATGTGCACGAGAAATAAACAAATAACTCAATATCCTGCCAACCGATTTCGATGATAATTTTTTTATCAAACAGGATATATGCCTGGTCTACAGGTTCCGAATATGGTATCCGCTTTGAAATTGAAAGTCAAAATTATCATTATAAATAATAACATAATCAGCTTAGATCTTTTCTGTAGTTACTGTATTTCCAGTAGATGCTGTATTTCCTATATTGACACAGCTGATATAGTGTTAAGACACTCCATTCTCCGCTTTCTATCCGAATTCGAGACACTGCGTTTTGAGTGAACTCAACGCCGCACTTTATTCACAGACGTGATACTGTCCACATAATAAAGGTCCAGTAATAAAAATAAAAATTTCATTACAATAAAAATATTTAATTTTATGTCATAATTTAATTCATGTTACCAAATACAAAATAGAGTGAAATCATTGGACCTCGTCTAGTTACCCTTACGGTTATTATAAAAAGCGTGTGTACTAGCACTTCTATATCAGTTTAGTTTGAAAACTCGAAATATTAACTGCTTTTAAAAATGTTTTTCAAGGTATTATATAAATATTTCTATTTTATAGATAAAACAAAGATATTTAATCTATATTAAGAAATATTTTTCATTGATGTAAACAGATATATTTTATCTATCTATATATATTATAGGTGTTGTGTTTCGCTGCCCTCGTCGCCCTCGCGGCTGCCCAATACGGCCATGGACATGGGCATGCTTACTCCTCTCAACACATCTCCCGTCACGACGCACATCCTGAAGTTGTACACGTACATGGCGGTCACGGACACGACCATGGCCATGGTCACGTTGACTACTATGTAAGTCATATATCATATCATTTTTTTTCTCAACTTCACGCTGTATCTCGCACACAGCAGTTCATTGCGTATTGAGTGGCAGAACCGCAGAGAGTAACCGCCGCGCATTGCCTCAAAATCAGAGGGAAGAAATGAAAATATAAATTTCAATAAATATTTCATTTATTCGAATGGGAATCGAACCAGCCCAGTCGCGATTACAGTCAGACTTTGTGTCCATGCGCCACGACTAGCCTAGTATCATAATATTAAACTAAACATAATTAATTTAACTTAACTCCATACAGGCCTATCCTAAGTATGAGTTTGACTACAAAGTTGAGGACCACCACACTGGCGACATCAAGTCCCAGCACGAGAGTCGCGACGGTGACGTAGTGAAGGGATACTACGCTCTCCACCAGCCTGATGGCTCTGAGAGATCTGTACACTACCATGGTGACCATCATACCGGGTAAGTTTATGTTAAATAATATTTTCAGCTAATTTTATTTCATAATAAATAATTTATTATTAAATAAATTCTTATAACTAAATTTACTTCATATTGTAATGTTTACTTTTAAGCTTATAAAGAACATTTAATAATATCTATATTGTTATTGTTACAGCTTCCACGCGGATGTTAAATTCGACACTCATCATGTGGCCCCTAAACATCACTACTAGTTAAATATATATTTTTAATGACTTAAGCTATCTGTGATCTTTTAATCGATTATTTCGACATTTTTGTTATTTAATATCAATAAATATTACATAATTGATACATATTGGCTATATTTTTTACTACCATGTAAAACTATCCTATCCTACCATTTTCTAAATATCTTTTTAAATGTTTATTTATACTCACTATATATAGGTAAAATTTACCGATTTCCTGATTTTAGCTTAGCCCAGATGGAAAAGTGCGCTAGGCCCACCGGTGGGCCATGAAGAAATTTTGTCTGTTTTACACAACCCGCCACGATTAGACACGTTCATTTTCAATCCAAACAACTGAACTGAACTTCCATCAAAAGGTTGAGACTGACTGAACTATTATAATAAAACTGTATTATAAAGACAAAAAAATATTTTTATTGAAATTTGAGGAAAATAAAACAAGTCTTTATGAATTAAATGAAAAAGAGAAACTGATAAAATCTAAATATCAAAAATACCTTATCAATAAATTTGGTTCACTTGACAATTTTTTCTTCTTATCTACTAACCTCTCTCTATCCTTGGTAACTAAATAATAATACATATTTTATTTATTTTCTTTTTTTTCCTTTTAATTATAATTACAACGGGAGTCCACTGGATTCAGAGGGCGCAGGACCGGACGGAGTGGCGAGCATAAGGGGAGGCCTATGTCCAGCAGTGGACTTCGAAAGGTTGATGGATAGATGGATGAATTAAAATTACCAAAAATATTAATGTGTAATTTAAAAATTTTACCCAATGTTATTATTAACTTAACGGTTCTTGCTCAAAAACGAATTATATTGATAAGTAATGATTTCAATAAAATATCAAAAATCACAAGAAATCAAAATTTTTTAGACGACCTAGTCTTACAGACTAGCCTTACTACTTACTGGTCTTAGGTCCCGAAGGGCAGGTTAAAAAACACATAACGATAACGACTGTTAACTCGGGTAATATGTCACAATATTATACGTTTAGCTGTTTTAAATAAGTAGAAATAAGTCCCGCCGAAACAAATGTTAATAAGCTTACAAAAGAAAATAAAAAAGACTCTACTTACCAGTACTAAGTATGTGTTATTAAATACATTCTTACAGGTAATAGAAATATGATCTTCAATGTTATAACTTTATTAATTTCTCCTAATTGAATGAATTAATTACAACATAAAATTGACGATCATGTTTGTTAGTAATTATTGTATCACAAAAAAACTTTTAAAATAAATGTATAAAAGGAACTAAAATGTTTATAAATACAGAATATTTGAAATAAAATATTTTAGTTTTAAATTAAGAAACCTGAATAAATTTATTATTACTGTACAAATAATGAATTATTAATTTAACTATGACTTAAATTGCATATTGTAAAATTATGTGTAATTATTTGGAATTTTTAGATTATACTTTCAAAAGTAAAAAGTGAGTGTTAAAAATAAATATGAAGAGAACTGAGTGTCAGACACTACATTTTCTCTAGCTTCCTTCGTAATGGGCGCAAAAGCGTGAAACTGAAAAAAAATTAAGATCATTCGAGTAATTATAAAAGAGTATGATTTTTTTTTATAATATTTTTTTTTTATAAAAAGTTAAACTAATAATGTAGGTACATTCATTTTTTTTGTTTATACTTTTACTAAAAAATATTTAAAATTTAATCAGCTACACGCTGTATACCGCACAACAGGGTAGGCAGAAGGAATCCAGTGGTAAGACTCCTTTTTTTTTAAGATTTTACTATTTAACTTATAATAGTGAATAGTTATGTAATGCATTATTCGGTATACAACAAATATAAACAAAGTATTTTACTTACTTTAGTATAGGCACTTTATTAATGTGAATTATGTGTGTGCCTTGGAGACAGTGTATGGTGTATAGCGTATAGACAAAATGTTATTTCTGCGTACTGTGAGATAGAAGTCGAAGAGAAGCCTTAGAAAAAAAAAATATTAACTAGTGCTAGTAAGGCGTCGACTTTGAAAGAAATTTTCTTACAAATTATAAAACAATCTTCCTTGCAGGGGCAAAAACGTGTAACTATAAACACGATGATTATGGGTTTGATTTACACTCAGAGGAGTGGATTAGGTATTTAGTATTTAATTTCCTAGGTCAAGTGACAGAGCTCACCGACAAGTTCCGCCACTCAACGTGAATAAACATAATAGACAATAATAGTAAATTTAGTAATAAAGAAGATTTTTTGATTTGAGGCCAGTCGTGGCGCAGGGGACCAAAGTGTGACTGTAAAATCGACTGGTTGTGGCTTTGATCTCTATGAATATTTCGAGATGGAATATTTATTTACATTTATATTGTCATTTCTTCGTTCTAGTGTCAAGGCAAAGCGCGGCGTTGAGTTCCGCCACTCAACACGCAATGCGTCCAGAACTCGGCAGAAAATGGAGAAAGAATTGTCTTAACACCCTAATGTTAAGGGAACCTATTCCTTGTACCTACCTTGCTGTATCCCGCACACAGCGGGATACGGCGTGAAGCTGATTTAAGTTTTTTGATTTTAATTTTAATAGGAACCTAGTTATTTAAAATTAACATTTAAAAGTTAAAATATTATGTATTGTTTTTAATTATGTTTATGTCGGTTAAATTCTATATTTAAAAGATTTTATTATTTTTTTCCTCACACAAGTTATAAATACATAAACACACGCGATGTCGTGAATATTGCCAAATATAAAATATATTGAAATTAATGGGCCTCGTCTAGTTACCCTTGCGGTGTATATAAAAAGCGTGTGTACTAGCATTTCTATATCAGTTTACTTTGAACATTAAAGATAATAACTGCTTTTAAAAATGTTCTTCAAGGTATTTTAAAAACAATTGTATTTTACAAATAAAAAAAATAAGTTTAATATTTAAAAATATGAAAATAACGTTTTGTCTATACTTTAGGTGTTGTCTTTCGCTGCCCTGGTCGCCCTCGCGGCTGCCCAATACGGACATGGACACGCTTACTCCTCTCAACACATCTCCCGTCACGACGGACATCCTGAAGTTGTTCACGTACATGGAGGTCACGGACATGACCACGGCCATGGTCACGTCGATTACTATGTATGTAATAAATCGTATTATAGTATATTTTCCATATATAAAAAAAAATATTAATTTAACTTAACTCCTTATAGGCCCATCCTAAATATGAATTCGACTACAAAGTGGAGGACCACCATACTGGCGACATCAAGTCCCAGCATGAGAGTCGCGACGGTGACGTAGTGAAGGGATACTACGCTCTCCACCAGCCTGATGGCTCTGAGAGATCTGTACACTATCATGGTGACCATCACACCGGGTATGTTAACATAAAATCACATTACCAAGTACCATATAGCCAAGTACAGTCTATAATATTTAAAAGCTATATCTAAACTCATTTCAGTATAAAGTAATAAATTTTTAATCATTTATATGATATTACAGATTCCACGCGGATGTGAAATTTGACACTCATCACGTTGCCCATAAGCATCACTACTGATTAAATATAACTAATTTATAAGAAACAAAAACTAACTGTGATCCTTCTAACGATAGATTCTTATTATATTATATAAATAAGAAGACATTTTCATTATTAAATAGAAACATTTAAAAAATATATATCTATTCTTTAAAACTGATTAATTTATATTTATATTCTTTGAAAGTGATATATTTCATGATTTTATGACTAAATCATCTTAAAGCTAATTTTTAACAATTCATTTGTCGCGTTAGGATATTATCAAGTTTTACACTTACAGTGATGAATGTTTTAAGTAGTTGTTAGTTCAAAAAATATAAAAGACAATCAAATGTGTCAAAATTCCTCTGAATAGTCAAAGTGAAAAAAAAGAACATAGATAGAAAATAGAAAAAATCGAAATAAAATATCTCATTTAAGAAAATACATAAGTATACTACTAAATTCTAAATTCTGATTTTGCTCTTCTATAATAAGCTTTAATATATAATAACAATATTTATTCCAATTATTTTTATATAAATCTCTCTAGCTTCGTAAATGGGAAAATTTCATTAAAATTGGAATTATGATATTTTAATACCTGAAGACATGATTGCAATGAAGTCAAAACGTTTCTTATAAAATCATAGAAATATACTTACATTTGATAGTTGTGAGTTTAAGTAAAACAATTTATCTAAAATAAGTTAAGACACTCCGTTTCCCACTTTCTGACGAATTCACTTAGCCTCGACACCATAGCGAAGAAATGGAAATATAAATTTAAGTAAATTTCATCTCATCGAGTGGGGATCGAACCCACAACCAGTCGATTTTACAGTCACACTTTGTGCCGCTGCGTCACGACTGGCCTCAATTTTATTTTTATTTATTTTAAATAGAGTCATATAGATAATAGTCGTGGACATTTTAAAGACAATTAAAAGTTTCCTTTTTACATTATATGTAATCGTACAACTAATGTACACCAAACCCAGAGGCGGTTCACGGCTATCACGTTTTATAATAATTAAAGTATGTAGATTTTCCACTAAAATCTACCAAACCTCATCCGAGTAAAAATCATAAGTGAGTGCTATCAAAAGTTACAAACATTATTGCATCGTTGTTGGTGCATTTTGTATGAAATTATTTCCAGTAACTCTACGAGTTATGAAATTTGGCATGAAATGAGAACTTACAAAATAAATAAAAAAAAAATCCAAATGTTAATATTTATAAATATTTCATTGAAAAAAAATCATAACAAACTTATATTTGTGGTTTTTTTCATACATAATGATTATATACGCCCACATACGTAACTTTTATTAGTTGTACTTCCTTCTTGCGTTCACATACAATCCTGAAATTGGAACAGCGCTCTAAGCGGGTGAATCCGATTTGCACTTGACCGATTTTTTTGAAAGCAATGTCAGTGTTGCTTTAAAAATATCAATATAGGCAGGCTCGATTGATAAAGTTTAAAATTATATTATATTTATATTACAGATAAAAACTAATACCAACTTATAATTCTAGTCAATTTCATATAAGTTAAGAGTATTTGCCCATTTAAGTTTGTCAATTCATATAAATCTTTGACTTATAATTATGATACGGAAACCTAGGTGGGTGAATCCGACACACAGTTGACCGGTTTTTATCTTCACGCTGTATCCTGCAATCCTTCAATATTCTATCTTCAATTATTATTATATGTTTATGGAAATTAATAATTAAAGAAATTAATAGTTTGTGTAGTACTTTCACTGGGAGATAGAAACTGTGGAGAAACATATATGTTCCCATTTATCCCGGATTTGGATTCTCCGGAGAAATTCGTAGACCGCACGCAAGTACCTACCACTCGTATGTACATAAATAACAAACAAAGTCCCAAAAGATTTAAATTATAATTAATTAAGTGTAGGCAGTCAGTATAAATAAAATATTGTAAAATTTTATTATAATTATAGGTAATAATGTATTAAGTTAAGATATTAAATTAAATATGTAGGAAAGATAATCCAAATACCTGCACTCTCTTAGAAAATAAATGCTTAGAGATAATAATTTCTAATGATAAGCCTTGTTTAAGTAATAGATAAAACTAAATAAAAATTAAAGCTGATAATTTTGAATGAAAAAACTGAAAAAAGGTATTAGGGACACGTGTTTGTAGTGTTTAGTTAAAAACATTATAAAGAAATAAAACAAAATAGGAGATAATCAACCAAAATAGAAATTAAAATTATAAATATTAATAGATATACAATTGACTTCCATTCAGCTCTGTGCAAGAGTATCTTATTTTATCTATATTTTTTTAAAGGATTAATGTAGTAAAAAAAATAACTGCTATAGTCATTAACCAGAAAGGACGTCGACATTGAAAACATAGTAAAAATACATATATGAAATCCATAGTTGTGAGTTCTATCTCAACAGAAAAAACTGTTAATATTTGAAATATATAAATAAAGAAAATTTATATGTGAAGTGACTTTAGCTAATAATAATATTATGAATTTAATTACATAAAATTAATTCCGCGAATTAAATATCTCGTCGTAATGTACTACAAACCTTTCTAACTTATGACAAACATTTTTCACAAGGTTATTGTACAGTTTTTATAAACCATGTAAAAGGAGTTCCAAAAAACATGAATATCTAGATCAGTTACGGTTAAATAAGTTTTATATAAAAGCCGTGTGTTTTCCTCAAAAGTTACTATTATTGGCAAATTCTATTTAGGACTCAGCACTTCACAACTTTAAAATGTATTCAAAGGTAATATTTGTGATATTTATTTTTAAATTAACATATTTAACTTTTTATGACTTTTAAAAATATTTTTTTACTTTTTTGTTTGTCTTATATATCATTTTTCTGAATAGATATTGAACCTACCATCAATGACATTTATACACAATCTCACTACGCCACGATAGTCTCTATTAAATTATTAATAACGTTTTTTTTTTGATATTATTAGGTGCTGTATTTCACTGTTCTTCTAGCTATTGTCGTAGGCCACGAAGTAGGCCACGAGCACGCATTCGCACATTCTTCACAACACATTTCTCGTCATGATGGACACCCTGAAATCGTACATATCCATGGTGGACATGGAGATCATGTGGGTCACGGCCACGGCCACGGCCACGTGGATTATCATGTAAGAGATTGAATAATTTCTTATCCACAACTTCCCCTTTATATTAATCTACCGGTTATGTGTAAATGTAACAAGACAACTATTTTAGATATTTTATTAATTGAGCTAGGCGAAGCGAAACTCTTACTAGTCGAAACATGTGTTTCGTTGTAATGCTACTCTCCTAGACCGTTAAACCTACAGCTCTGAAATTTTGTAGGAACGTTGTGGAGCACACAGTGACCCCAGCGAAGTAGTTTAGTGTTAATTGTAATTGTAGTTTTTGAGTAAATGGACAAAATGTGTCCAATAGAATTAAGCTGTGGAACGTTTTGAAATTCACGCGCACAGATTGAACTTTGACTAACCTAATCCAGATTTCAATCCAAATTTCGCAAAATTTTTGAAAAATTTTGCGCAATATAGCTTTGCTCAGCTCCACCCGCTGTGCACAGCATGTGGTAGATCCTAGAATACCACTTATATCTTTATGAATTTTCGCAGTAACTAGGCTCATCTATATTTTTTCATTACATTTTAAAATACAATATTTTTTGTCTTCCAATTATCCATTTAGGCACATCCTAAATATGAATTCGAGTACAAAGTCGAAGATCCTCACACCGGTGATAAGAAGTTTCAACATGAAAGCCGAGACGGTGACGTGGTAAAAGGAGTTTACTCGCTTGTCCAGCCCGACGGTTCAGATAGGACCGTGCACTATCATGGAGACCATCATACAGGGTAAACACTTAAAATTCCATATTTATTACTTTAATTATTCATACTATAATAATTTAGTATTTTGTAATAATTAATAATAGAAATTAGAAGACTTATATTCTATAATTTGTAGTATATGCAACGGTAGCTGAATGACGCATAATTTTATTCTTTACTTTGTTTCTAAAGAAGCATTGTAAATTATTATTATAACCCAAGAGCATTCTTCTGACTTTGAATGTGATTTGAATCCACAACTATTGTCACACATTATGAAAATTAATTATATTATTATCGAAACTAGTAAATAATAATATCAGGGAGTCTTTTCAAGAAATCTGAACTTTTTTTTAAGTGTTATATATTTATTTTATAGATTCCACGCTGATGTTAAATATGGAACCTACCACATCGCACCTGAATACCATCAACACCATTAGATGAAAATATAAAGATAGTATATAAATAAATATAATATAATATGATTGAGTGAATTAAAATAACGTTTTATATTAGATAAAACAAAATAAAGGAAATGTTTTAACTGATTAACATAAAATATCAATACTCTAATAAAATAAAAATTAGTAGAGGTTTAATTTGTGTTTTTTTATTCAAAAATTTTTACATAGGTGTGTATTAACTACTAACACTGTTCTTATAATACAATAAGACCTATGAATTTAGTTCTTTGTGAATCCATATTTCTACTTTAATAATAAAAACCAGCATATTTGCCTTATTGCCACAGCGATAAAATACAAAAAAAAACTTTTAATACTTCGATGTGTGTACATCATATGAAAAGATTAGCTCAAGTATATTAAATAAAAAAAAATAAACCAACTTAACGCTGTATTCCGCGCACAGCAGGGTAGGCAGAGGGAACCTAATGTTAAGGCACTCCGTTCCGCACTCTCCGCCGAATACTTGCGTGTTGAGTGGCGGAGCTCGACGCCACGAACTCTATTGTATTATAAATTATAAGGTAGTTCAATATATAGAATAAGATATTAAAATATCGCTTTGACTTTTTTACTTAATAAAGAAAAACAATTGAATAGTTATTTCAATCTATAAATTTGTAATTTAAAGTATTTCGGGCAAAAATCCGATTACAGCGATAAATTTAGGTACACCTTATTGCTAGATTAAATGTGCCTTTCTATAAATCTACTAGCGAACCGCTCGCGGCTTTGCCAGCTTATGTTAATGACTGAGTTATTAATTATGGTGTTATTTAATTACGTTCGTATTTTAATATAAAGTGTATGTTTGCAACGCACTTACGATTTCCAATGTGAAAAATATTAAAATCTTAGGGTTGTATCTTCGTAATATATTAGATATTCATTTCTTTAAAAAAAAACATCTTATCTATACGAATAAGAAAACATTCGATGACTTTTAAAAAATTGTCTGTTTTTCGGTTTCTCTGTTTGTTTGTGCAATTGTTGACGCTAATCTCACAAACGGTATAATTGATTTAAATTCAGTTTACACTATATGTATTTATTCAAGCTTCATTTAGTGTTTATTTTTATTTTAATGGATTTATAAGTAAAAAAGTTATATCAATCTAAAATCCGTTCCGTTAATTTTTGCATGATTTGTGAACCAACTAAACAGATAGACAGACAAAAAATCTGCTGAGTGGTTTTTTTGGCTTCTATTTATCGATATGTCATCCGACCTAATTATTTTCTTTTATAATTTTAACGTACAAAATTGACCTTTATATCCTTTTATTATATATAGAAATAGAGATTAATGAAAGGGTCCCGAATGTAGAAAACCTCTTTCCGCCTTATTTATTGTAAACTCAATGATTGTGGGTTTGATATCCGCTCGGTGGAATCGTTGTTTTCATTTCGGTTCGCCACTAAGCACGTAATATCTTGAAAATTGGGTGGAATATGGGAACCGAGTGTCATCACCTTTCGAATATAGAGTTTAAGACTTTGACTGAAGCTAACTAAAAACAATACGATACAAAAAAATACGGCAACGTTACATTTGACCCCTGCCTATACGAAACATATAGTGTTACACGATACGTTTTTGTAATCACTTTAATTATATAAATTTATTATATTTTATTGTTCAAAATAAAAGTAAGGCCATTCTTAAACATATTTTTACATAACAAGATTGACGTTATTCGCAAAGACTACTTATTTAGTAATTAGTTAATTCTATTATAGTACAACTAGGATAAACTTTATGAAACTATAATTTTGCACCTAAATCCAACTTGAGAATTCTCTCATTCGCTTATCTTTATAAAATATTATAATTTCTATACCTGATTAGAAAAACACACGTTGACATTTATCAGTCAATCAGGGATAATCCCTAAAAATGCTGAAAATGGAAGACCAATGTTACTACAAATTTACTACACTGATTTAAAATTTGTGGCAGATATATTATTTTTTTTTTAATAAAAACTCAATTTATTATTACATACTTAAAAAAATATATATCTTAACTATTGCTTCTCTCTACCTACTCTAAAACATCCCCTACCAATCTATAGCTAAAAAAATACAAGCCTACAAAAAAAAATGTAACTGAGACGGTTTTCTTTAAATTTCAACACATTTTTTTCGTTATCTCTGTTCTTACAACTAAACTCTCTCTTTCTCTTTAAAAAAGATACACAGATACTAAGAATTTTAAATAGTTTTATTTTGACACATCATAATTTTATTATTTACTCATATTAACTGCGAATAGAAAAATAGAATTGCTGGTTTTAAAAAT
This sequence comes from Heliconius erato x Heliconius himera, assembly GCA_013421005.1. Classification (NCBI taxonomy): domain Eukaryota; kingdom Metazoa; phylum Arthropoda; class Insecta; order Lepidoptera; family Nymphalidae; genus Heliconius; species Heliconius erato x Heliconius himera. Next base: position 764 of record JAATLQ010035012.1, on the reverse strand, counting down.
GATGAATATATATTTGAAGCGCCTGATATTTTATAATAGCATTACATTATGGTAAATAAATCAAACGTAGAACTTAAAATATATTTTTTACTTACAACAGAGTCCGTCGTGGCACAGGGGCACAAGGGTGTGACTGTAACATGATGGTTGTAGGTTCGGTCCCAACTCGGGGGAATGAATTATTATTTATTAACATTTTTATTTCTTGGATCTGGCACCAAGACAAAAGCCTGGTGTTAAGTACCGCCGCTCATCACACAATTTTTACTTAGTTACAAAAAAACTATTTACGAAGGTAGGCTTCCTTTTCATTGTTATTTTTTAGATATAAAATCTTTTCCCGGTCGGTACAAATTAATTAAAATATTAATGAAAATATAGATTTATTAAAACTTACTAAAAGAAATCAAGATTCCTGAAACTATAATTGAAAGCTACGAGTTAAATGTAAATAGTAAATAAAATAAAATAAAAATAGCCTTTATTCTCTGACCCAAGTTTCTTATATCTAATTACAGAAAAAAAATATATATTTTATTTTATTATTTTACTAAACCTATATAACTTATTTGCTTATTATTTATTTACATTGCACATTATATGCAACCAGGTCAGGTTGTCTTGTGACATAGGCCTCCTCCATTTCTTTCCATTTATCGCGGCACTTTGCTAATCGTCTCCATCCATTTGGTAGGTCATCTTCCCATCTTCTGATTTGCCTTCCTCTTTGTCTTTTCCCATTTCTAGGATACCACTCAGTAACC
>JAATLQ010035011.1:0-26124 GCA_013421005.1 Heliconius erato x Heliconius himera | reverse complement strand
TGAGATGGTTTGGTCACGTTACGCGCCGGCCTAAGAACTATGTCGGATGCAAGTGCCTTGCTATGTCAGTCCCTGGAGTGAGACCTCTCGGACGCCCAAAGAAGCGCTGGTTGGATGTCGTGATGCAGGACATGAGAGCCAATGGTCTAACCACCGAGGACGCTAAAGACCGTGCAAAGTGGAGTAGGTTAAGTAGGAAGGCAGACCCTGGCAAAAGCCGGGATTAATGCCAGGAAGAATTCAATTTATTACTAAACACAGACTATAATATGGTAACAAGTAGATAGGGGCCTCAGTTCGAGTTATTGTGAGGCAGGGTATAATTTGGCCGCGATACCATATATATATTCATTTTATGAATAATAAAATAATGTTGTAAAATAAGTAAGTTATTTATAGGATTGAGTAAGTCATTGTAGGATTCACCTAGGAACAGAAGGTAAGTGATGAAAACATAGTGTCCAGACACTCTGTTTCCCTAATTTCCAATCGAAATCGAAACTAGAATCTTTATAAAATGGAAGAAAAGTAATATTACGAATTAAAATATTCCATATCAAAAGCAATTGTCGCAGATGAGCATCTATAGTGGGAGGGTCCCCTACTTGATTTATTATAGTCTTGTAAACATTACCTTGCCAACGAAACGTGAGACCACCGTTAAATGAACCACGTATCACATCAAAGTACTTATATATATATAGTTCAGATCATTTGGTCGGCGAGTCATGACCTTACTACGCTGATACTTATCAGATTGCGAAGTCATTCCAAGTACAACTGCCAGGAAGTGAAATAAATCTATTTTATTTTGATACGGATATACAGTAGATATTTTATTTTATTTTTTTTCTATGTTTCTTGTTGTACAAAAAGCGTATTGTTTCTTAGTTACTCATTTTTTGGCTTCACGCTGTATCTAACATATGGCAGGTTAGGTAAACGGAACGTAATGTTAAGACACTCCATTTTCAATATTTCAGAAATATAATTTGAGCCCAGTCGTGGCGCAGAGGCATAAAGTGTGACTGTAAAATCAACTGGTTGTGGGTTCGATCCCCACTCGAGGAAGTGAAGTATTAATTAATTAATTAATTAATAATTAATTAATTAATAATTAATTAGCTTCACCCTGTATCCCGCACACAGCAGGGTAGGCAGAGGGAACCTAGTGTTAAGACACTCCGTTCGCCACTTTCTGCCGGATTCTGGAGGCATTGCGTGTTGAGTGGCAGAACTCAACGCCGCGCTTAACCTCGACACCAGAGCGAAGAAATGGAAATATAAATTTAAGTAAATATTTCATCTCCTCGAGTGGGGATCGAACCCACAACCAGTCGGTTTTGCAGTCACACCTCGTGCCGCTGCGCCACGACCGGCCTCTGAAATATTTATTTACATGTATATTTTCATTATTTCGCTCTGTTGTCGTTGTCGTCCGCCACTCAATACGTAATGCCTCCAGAACTCGGCGGAAAGTGGGGAAAGGAGTGTCTTAACATTAGCTTCCCTCTGATTACCCTACTATGTGCGGGATACAGCGTGAAGCTGATTTATTTATTTATTTTTACAGAGTGGCGGTTCTCAACGCCGCGCTTTGTTCCACAATTTTTTATTACCAGACTTTTAATTATTAAAATATATTTATATTATATCATAATTATATTCAAATTCAATTCATTCACCAACCACACTATCTTAAATAATTTATTTCTCGAAGTAAATCTCCTCAGAGATGCAATATGCAGCTAATATTTCACTTCTTTTAATATAGCTCTTACAAGCTGATACATTTTCTTCCGTAATATTTTCATTAAATTTGCCGCACTACATGACGTGAGCTTAAGAACTTCAAACGTTGGTTTTCAATATACGTGAGGGATCTTGTTTTTAATAGATTATAACTTTATATCAAATATACACAGACTAGTTCTGAGACGAGGCTGTATAAGGTTAATTTAATATTAAAGAATGGCACATATGAAACAAATTTTGATGATAAAATAGTTTTTTGATATTAATAATTAGACACGTTATCCATGTTATTATTAAACAGAAGATTTTCAGCCATTACTTTAAAGTATTTATGCATGGTATAATATTTAAGCGTTATGATTGTCCGAAAAGTTATATTTATTATATAGATATAGAAAATTTTACATACATACATGGATGGCCTGCACAAAAAGCTAAACGTTGGGATCTGCCACCAAATAACAGACATTCGATATATTATTTAAATATAAAAAATAATATTAAATATTTATATTAAATTTCACTCTGATTACCCCGCTAAGGTTGAAGCGTGAAGCTAAGTTAAGTTATATTAAAAACCTGTAGTAGTGCATTATTACATACCAAAAAAAGTGTTGAGTGGCGGAACTCAACGCAAGGCTTTTGCCTTACCAATAAATAAACACTTATAATACATATTTACACCTGCAACAAACATAATATATCAATTTATTACTAAACACAGACTATAATATGGTAACAAGTAGATAGGGGCCTCAGTTCGAGTTATTGTGAGGCAGGGTATAATTTGGCCGCGATACCATCTTTCGACATCCTCCGCAGTATCGACATTTTCGTATCGCTATTTGGCCCGAGTTCAGTGATAACAACCATTTTTACGTTGATGTATGCATAGAGTGAATCGTAAACTAGATATTCTAATGAAATATTGAAGTGTTCTTGTAGGTACTCACATTTGTAAACATAGTATTTAAAATTTTAATAAAATCTTTGGTATTCGTGATTTGTAACACATTTTAAATGATACTCTTTAATCGGATGAATCTACGTACGTGATTGTTGATATTTGGAATTATATTTTCTTAAACAAAATATATAGCCACACACACACACAAACATATAGACGATTAATCCGGTTAAAAAATTTCATTTAAATCGTTTTTTATTTACTGTGACTTACCATAAAAATTTGCTATTTATAGAGGTTAATTTAGTTGGTGCTGTTTTCATCATCACCGTTAAAAAAAATATTAAATAGTATAAAGGTTAAACATATAATAGACAATAATTTAAAATATTATAATATTTTTTTTAAATCTCACGTAAAATCAAGAAAATAAAATATAATTAAATAATTAAAGTTAATATCATTTCTTCCTTCGGCAAAGGTCGCTAGTTCAAGTTCTACTCAATTATACATAAGTATATTATGATATACGTTTTTCTGATGATGGCCACGAAAAGATATTAATGATAGTTCTGCCTCTTCTGTAACATACGTACTGTATTTGGTTGACGAGTCATGGCCACCCTAAAGCCGCAGCGCAGATTTGAGCTTCGGATTCTTCTTACTTCTGATCATTTTCTTTCCCAAGCAAAATAGCAAAAGTATTGTGTAGGAGTGTAAATAAAAAAGAAATATAATTTGGAATAACGGAGGGAAAGTAAAATTATTTAATAAATTATTTATTAAATATTAATCTGTGTTATATAATATTCACGATATTCAAACGTAAATCACGATTATTTGATGAAATATTACAACTTAATCCTTAACTTACCTATGTCAAGCCACAATGGTCAATGTCAGTTGGGTCGGGGTTTTAGACCTGACACCTTCTATCACTTAATATATGTAATCTAAAAGGAATACAATAATAACATATTCAAAAATCATAATAAATTAAAAAATCCTTATTAAAGCCATATATTGCTTCTGTTGTCGTCAAAACAAACTAAAAAGGGGTGATAGATATTTATAAAATTTGAAATTAAACAATTAGCAAAATTCAACAAATTCTTAAAAAGTGAATCAAATAAAATAAATCAGCTTCACGCGGTATACACCGCACACAGTGTTTAGACACTCCGTTCCCTACTTTCTTCCGAATTCTGGAGGCATTGCGTGTTGAGTGGCAGAACTTAACGCCGCGCTTTGCTTCGACACCAGAAAACTAAGCAAAATTGTATATTAGAGTTATCAGTGCTGGCAGGTTGGCCCATATTCCCAGGTGTCACCGCTAACTCCTCTCTAAACTCGACTGTGGCGTTGTGGTCACATCCGACGTTTGACACCTCCACCGACTTTCCAAACATCCAATAACTTGGTGAACTCCACGACAGTTTGATTAACCCTTGTCTTATTTAAAATTTAATTTTCCTGTACTTTGCCCGAATTTCAATTTCGAGAATCGGAGTTGAGTTTTTTTGTTTAGAATTTAATATTACATTTGTTTTTGTGCTATTTCTGTTTTGGTACTTACTTAAATATGTATCAAAATTTTACTGAAAAGTTAAAGCTTTTAAATTAAAGGTATTTCTGTTTTTATTATTTTATTTATTGGACATATATAAATAGTAACCAAAAAAATTTTTTTTTTTTTAACTTTACACTGTATCCCGACGTAGACATGGGAAACCTGGGCCTATGACACCTAGTGTTATGATACTCCGTTCCTATTAGAACACTTCCGCTCTTTCCACCGAATTCTAGAGGTATTGCGAGTTGAATGGCGCAACTCAACGCCGCGCTTTATCTTGTTACCAGAAGGTGACATAATACGAGATAGATTACATACACTTCTCACAAATAGTAGAAAAAAATATGCTGCAAAGTGTTCTCGTTATCTTGATCTTGATATCCTCGTTATCCCTCCGGGCAGATAAGAATATCAGATTCATTCGTGCTATAAAAGTATTATATTGTCATCGAATCCGAACACGTGTGCAAATCTGATGATAAAAGTGGTCAATATAATAAATATTTCAAGATATTTTAACATAGACAAACACAGGAGAAGCTAATAAAAGCATATTAATTAATGGGTAACGGAGGCCAGTCGTGGTGCAGGGGCACAAGAGTGTGATTGTAAGCGCGACAGGTTGTAGGTTCGATTCCCACTTGAGGTAAAACGCCTCCAAAATTCAGCGGAAAGTGGAGAGCGGAGTGCCTTAACACTAGGCTCCCTTTGCCGTTCGTGCTCTCGGGGGCTACGTGCGGGGTACGTAAAGCTGTAAAAAAAGTAATCGGTATGTACAATTATTGTACATTATACAAAGTATTATTTTTTAATTTTAGAATAAATCAACGTACGTCACTAAAACATTACACACCATTCGTAAACCACCAAAGCAGTAGGAAGCCCGCGGAGGTTGTACAAACTAATCTAATTAGTGAAACTCATCGAAAACAGCGCTGAGAAAGCAGTTCCTGATGGTATCGCTGTTGCTATTGTATCAAATATCAAACTAGAAAATTAACATTCTGTACAAATTAATTTACTAATTACGCCACTTCGGTTGAAAATTTTCGAATGCTAACATTTGATGTTAAGTGAAGTAAGTAGTATAACTTTTTTACAGCTTTACACGCTTGTTTCTGGATAATAGTATCCTGCTATATATAGCAGAGGGAACCTGGTGTACACATTCCGACTTTGAGCTCCGTCACTTACAATTTGGCGGAAAAGGCGGAACGGATAGTCTTAACACTGACTCCCTACTGCCGACCCTGATATATGCGGGATACACTTGGAAAACTTATATAATACCAGCCAAAAAAGATAAACAAAATAAATATAAGTGCATTATAATATTTTATTTTCTTGCTTTTTTTTCATTCATTTACTCCAAGTTTACAAAAACTAGTAAAAGTTTAGTGACATATTTTCTAACCTTTCTACTTCATGTAGCCTATTTTACGTTTCCAGTAAGAACTGCTATATTTTTAATACAGCGGCCCACCCCCGGCTTCGCCCGCTTAAGCTACATTATTATTGATCTAATAAATAGAAATTATTTCTAATATGATTTTCATTACTTTAATCTGTAATATTCTAATATGATTTTTTTACTACTTTGATTGTTTTGAATTAAAAAATATTATATGATATTTGATATTTATAGAAATATACATATATATATTATTATATAATTATTTCTTATACGTATACATTTTTGTAACATTACGTTCTTTTTACCTATGTAATGTACGTCTCATCATAATTTTAAAACTCTCTTAAATGTGCTGATGTCAGTGAATAATTTAATTTACTCTTTCAGAAAAAGCCTTAAATGTTAAATTATTGATTTAAAGGATTCTTTGTAAAATAACTGTAATGATTGCATATTAACCCGTGTACAATTTTTCATTTAGTTACACATATTATTGGCTAAATGTACAATTGGTAAATATATAGTTATTACAGAGTACACGTAGAAAGGTTGTTTTTAGGCATTTTTATATAGATTTATTTCAAACGAAAGAACGAACCGAAGAATCTATGTATATATTTACTTAATATTTCTTTGAAGATCAAATCGGTCTTTATCTATGTGTTGAATTTATTACGACTTAAACTTACCTGTTATTATTTATGAAAGATTTATTATTATTAACCTTCACTAACAATTCAATTTTGTTTACTTTATTGTTTGTACTCTGAACAATAGTGCTTTAAAAATATATATTTTTATCAACAGTCACATAACCAAGACGTTTCGAAGGTCATTCTTTAGCCAAGGCGATTGCTTCTTGTTGAGTTAAAAAACAATTGGTAGAAAGCAATTGGTAAAACTTTTAAGTAAATTGGTTAAGTACTTTCAGAGAAAAATATAACCATACAAATAGACAGACAGACGAAGAAATACAAAAAAAAAGTTTTCTATTATTTTTAAGTGTCCCTATATCCATATCAGTCAAAATTACTAAATGCACAGACAAAATATTTTTTACTGTTTTATTATATATAGAGATGAATAAAAAATATTTGGCGTTGCCATTGCAATCTAACACACTTTTCCTGCATACCAGGGCCCGTTCTCCGTTCTTCCCCTGGATTAGATTTCAGTGAAAGACAAGCGATATGAAAATACTCACTGAAATGAAATATTAATTCGTCTGTAAATTCGTAAAACCATATGAACAAACTTTCCTCTTATGTTAATTAAAAATCTGAGCTTAATAAAGCGTTGCAGTGAGCTCTCTACACATGCTAAAATATTCGACTGAAGAAATAAAACATGAGGCGCGCTCGTCACAAAGTGAGCAGAATATTAAATCTAAGCAGTAGGTACGCAAAGGTACCTATGTTTTATTTACAAAAGTGAATAACGCCGTACATCCGTATACAAAAATATTGTCTATATTTTACGTTTACGTCACCGAGTAATTGATTCTATGTTGCGGTGTACGACAGCGACCGTAACAGAATGTTCAATGTATGTTACATCTATATATATTCTTGATTTCGGTTATAAATTACAGATCTAATTTCTTTATTTTTATTTATTTATTTTTTTAACTTCACGATGTATCACGCTCGTAGCAGAGTATGCAGAAGAATTTTAGGTCAAAATAAATTAATATATTAATAAATTAGTAAATCGAAAAGCAATAATTATGAAGTGGAGAGAGGTAAACGAACCGACTTATTCCAAAGACAAATAGATAGATGACATTTTAAAAATAAAGCGGTTTTTGGTTAATTTTCACCGAATTTTTGAGATTAAAGAACCTTTATAATTTAGTTATACGTTTATACCCATCAGTCCTAACAAAACACTCAAATAAAGCGATTTCAGAAATCGTTGTGCTCCACATCACACACTGCCTCAGGCAAGAGTATATACGCAGAGATGAGAGAGATATTTACTGTGAATTTGAATATATAATATATAATGTTGAAATATTAAGTACTGGTGGATACTTTTAGTCTATTGATATTTGTTTTATATTAAATTATAAACACAATTTATACTACAATTACTTACAATACAAATTTATACTCATACGTGTACTTGAAAACGGGTATACGAGTAAAGATTGATGTTGAATAGGTACAGGGATGCAGCGAAAGAGATATATTATTAAACTTGTGTAAAATTATTATTCTGTCACTATTAATAATAGAAATAGATAAAAATTTAAAACATACCTGATGTGAGAAGCGAAACCTGTGATCTATAGCACTAAAAAACAAGTTTCGCTGACGATCCATCAAAAAGGCTCATAGTGTGGTACAATGGAATGAAAAAGAAAAAGCGAATATATAGCAAAAAACATTAAGCCCGCCATACATCTATCGCTTTCAATAGAAACATTGTCGAATACATATTCAATCAAGTGATTTACATTCATTACCAACGTGAACAGTCTGCTACAAAGGTCCCGTTGAATTTAGATGTGTAATTCGGTTTTAAATGTTTGATATGTTTGTTTAAATAAAATATTATACTATATGGTTACATTATTCTATTAAAGAGAAAAATATATTTTCAATTATATAAATATAAAATTCACGATAATTCGTTATAAAAAGTTTTAAACAAATTTATTCGTAATGTGAAGATATATTTTGTATTAGATCTTACGGGACATTTTTGGGGATTTCGTTAAATAGAGGAAATCGTTTTATTGAGGGTCGTTACATTAAGGATATACTGTATAAATTTAAGTATTTTATTTATAAGTCGATTAAAATAAAAGAAAAATACTACTACTAAGGTTTTAACAATTGTCACTTTAGAAATCTTAAACCTGTTCTGCAAACATAGATAAACATTTAATGGCAGTTTTCCATTTTTACTAAGTACATAAAAATATGAAAGTGCAAAGTATAATTGATACACACTCAGACAGAACTTAAACGCAATTAGTTCAGTGCGTTTCGAATCTCTTCTCCTTCACAACGTTATTTCCTCGTCTCGCGACAATCAACAACGTTTTAAGTGTTTAGCACTTTGCAGGTCGATATACGGCAACCTCTGTATGTACGTCCGCACAATGTGAGCTCGAGGGACAATGGAGTATAAAGAAGTCGGTTAAGCGTGAGCTTTTTTATTGTTCTTGTATTGCTCAACCGACGAATATTTAAAAAGTCGGCGTATTGTATCGGTACTGTACACTTTGTTGTGTGTGAGCGTGGTATACGTTTATGTCTGCGGAATTGGTCTAATTGCTAGCTTAGTATCTGTCTTAGTTTTTGGATTTATATTTCAGAACAAAAAACAACAGATTTCTGATATTGTTATAAAAAGAAAATGTTTTGTACTTATCAATATCATACATAAGTTTGAGGCCGCCGTGTGTAATATTTTCATTTCGCTCTGGTACCTAGGGAATGAGCGACGTAGAGTTTCACCACTGAACACGCAATGTCTCATGCACTCGACAAGAATTCGGAAAGAAAGTGGAAAACGGACATGTTTTTATAGGAACGGACTGTCTTAACACTATGAACCCATGTTTCCTCTGCCTACCTTGTTATATTCTGGATACATCGTAAAGCTAAAAAATATCTTAGTGACGATACAAACGTGGAATATAAAAGATATAATGCAAATATCAGCTCCGTTATAGGTTGAAATCCACTAACATATGCCTACTGTATTCATCACTTATTAAAATATTGTTATTAGACATCTTTCTCCTTATAAACATTAAACACAATTACACAATTCCTATTTAACTTACACAGAGGCAAATTAATTTATTATCAAATTTCACAATACAACGTAGATTGTTTACTTACAATTTATTCAAAACAGTGGAAGTTGCTTAAGAATACTTAACAAGGCGCGCGGAGTTCGTAACACGGGAACTTAGCGCTTTTAATATTTCAGAATCGTCGAGTAAGCCCTTCAATGGATGCTAAACGTCTCCAGGTGTGGTGACAATGGCAAACTTTGAACCTCGACTCACTTTCGCAATGTCGACGTTACGTAAGCTTCCACCAACAATTACTTGCAAATACATGTTTTATACACTACTTTTGTGCTCTCTTTAACTTTATAGATCTATAGTACTTGTTTATTTTCTGTACTTCAATGTTATAGCACTATTTTTCTGTTTTATAAATTTCCCTCGGAGATGTTATAGGCGTCTTATTTAAAGTAAGCTTTTTATAAAATAATTTTGTGTAACAGAAATGATTCAGATATTAAGAAAAATATGTACTATAGTAAATTATTTTAGTTACAGTAGCTTTAAATGAAAGCCATAAGAGTAGTAGTAGAGTCAATATTCTTACAATTTGTCATTGCGTTACTAAACATAGCTCAATGCCGAATAAACAAAATATTTTTGCACTATTAAGTATTTCGTTCACAAAATTATTTATTTGTATTATGTTATACTTAAAATATTCAAATCTTATAAATAGAGATTCCCTAGTAAAATAAATGTGTCTATTTATGCCATTTCGTATAAATCTCAAAGCGTAAATTGAAATAGATACATATTTCCTCATCTTAATGTTATTTTATATAAAGTAAATATTGGAATTTGTTTTTTTATAAAACATGCAAAAACAACCTCTGAGATATAAATAAGCTACGTCAGAAGTGAAATTCTCAGAATATTAAATCCGTAAGCAAAGAGTAACATGTTTTGTTTACGAAGGAATATTAAATTTGTATTACAGTGCGATATTCTGTGAAAAAAATATAAATTTTATTTTATTTTAAGTAAAAAAAACAGTCATTCTACTTTTATTTTAAATCAAATCACTTAATTTTTCTATTCCCTTCATACTTAGATAATTTCAGCTTTTCTTTACAGCTCTATGCTATGTACAGCCTGAGATAAGTGTCAACATCCAATGTCACCTGAGCCAGAAACTTATAATCAAACTTACAGTACAGTTACAGTACTATATTGTAAATATTATTATTATCTTTTTTAATTTTATAGATAAAGGCAGTATTTACAGTGGATTACCGTACAACCTTCTTCGTGTGTTCGCGAATTGGCGAAGTGTGTAATAGTGCACAACTGGCACGCTCGGAACGCCGTAAACAAAGAACAGAACAGAAGTTTATAATTTTCATCTCATTGTAACCAATATATTAAAGTTGACTGTTTAATCAAGTTAATTCTACTCAAATGAATTCGATACTTTAAACTAAGCCGTTGATTTTTCTGTAATATTTTTTTCTAAAAAGGATAATTGTTTTACAACGATATAAATTTACATCGTTAAAATAGCGTTATTGATATTTATTTACTGTTTATTGTATGCATGAAAATGTAAATTTCTATTATACATTTATATAAATTTCAATTTCATCTTGTTAGTTGGAAATATAAAGTGTTGTAGCGTTTCTATTTTTAGATCGCTTGAAAATTACTTTATGTGAGTATTCCTGGAAATTCCACTGCTCGTTTGTGGAGCGCTTCGCCTTTCTTTTAACTTTATTCAATAAACTGTAATTAATAAATTGTAGTTTGTTATACTGGTATGAGGCAGGTGTGTAGAAGGGTACACGTTTGTGTGACAGTAAACACGATAGGTTGTGGGTTCGATTTCCGATCATCCCGATCGCGATCTAGAAAATGCAATAATCAATATTTTTATTGCTTCGCTCTCGTGTTGCGCGCTGCCATTCAACACGCAATATCAGGAAAATTTTACGGAGACTTAAGTGTAACAGAGTGTCTTAATAAAAGGTTCCCTGTACTTACCTTGCTATCCTGCAACACAAAACAGCGCTAATAGAGATGACAACCAGACACCGAAGCAACTTATGATTTAAAGCCCGAGGTCCACGTCACAGCGGTAGATAGCGCCACTCCACTTATTCCGCAGCGGCAAGGGTATCGTTTGGCAACGCCGCGATACTATCGCGCATTTCCTTACAGATATACTCGTACGTAGTTTAATGTCGCTATTTGGCGCGCGTCCCACGATAAACAAACAACTACTTTTGTGCTAATTTATTCGTAGAGTCTAGTCAGTTCAGCCTATCAGTGTTTTACGTTTGTTTGAAATTATATGTGGAAATATACTAGTATGGATTTTTTTTTATTCAAATTCAGTTAAGGCCAGCGACAGGTTGTGTGTTCGATTCCTACTCGAGGAAGTGAAATGTTTAATTAATATTTTCATTTCTACGCTTTAGTGTCGAGGCAAAGCGCCGCCTTGAGTTCTGCCACTCAACAACTGTATTCCCCATATAGCAGATGTAGGGTACCAGGGTAGGCTGAGGGAACCTAGTGCTTACTACATTGACCAAGAATCTTCGTTCCGACTTTCTGCCGAATTTTCGTGTCTGCGTGTTGAGTGGAAAGAACTCAACCACACGCCATATCTTGTTACCAGAACGAGGAAATGAAAATAATTCTTTTACCCATGTAGTAATCGGACTCACAACCGTCGCGTTTACAATAGAACCACTGCCATTGCGCCATGACGGCCTTCAACTGTAAATAAATAATGTTATAAAAATAGCCACTTGACTGGAAAAAAATGTTCGATTTATGTGATGCACCAAATAGACTCGACGGTTTATGTATCCACTTCGATGATTTACTCTTACCCGTGTTCATATGAAACGTGCCAAAGAATGTTCTGATAAAGCAGATAAACTGCATATTGCACATTGATAAGTCATATAGAAGCAATTTCATATTATTCAACTATTTATTTTCATTTTTTAAGGTTCCGTACCTCAAAAGGTAAAAACGGAACCCTTATAGTTAATTTTGTTGTTCGTCTGACTCTCTGTCAAGATCGTTTATCTCGAGATCACGTGGAGGTATCAATTAACATTAATACTAAATATTAAAATCTATGGTCTAATGAATATTATGTCTAATGAATATTATGTCTAATGAATGCATTTATCTCCCACGTTCTTATTATTTTTATTATTCAAGTTTACTTTCTTATTATTTATCGCCTCACCAGTGATAGAGTTCACTCAAATTAACAAAAATTTAGGTATAATTTAAATCGATACAAAAATTTAAATAACCTATATTAAACAATATAACTGGCAATTGTCTGGTTTTTTAATAATTTAAACAGAAATTAGCAATAATTTACTACACTTAAATTATTGTACATTTAAGATCGTCTCATCTCATATAAAAATATTACTCTTTTCGAGTTTTAATACAAATTAGAATTGTTTATATTTTGTAGGTATTTATACTTTATGTACTTTACTTGTTAGCAGCTTTGTTTATCTTAAAATTGGACAAAAACATTACTCGGAATTTTAATAAATTTGCATAAAATATTTGTATTATAAAACGTATAATTAAAATTTAGATATTTCTAGGTCCTTTTAGCCTCCCCTACTTTCCAGAAAAGGTTAAAGCTGATAATAAAAAAATATAAGTTAATTGGTTAAACATTTATAAAAATAGAAAATTAATTAAAAAACATTTTCATTTCTTTGCTCTGGTGTCGAGGCAAAGCGCGGCGTTTTAAAAATTGCAATTGAACCAGTTGCAATTAGACGCAAGATGGATATTTCAAAAAATTTTTCAGTCACGATTTGAATCTACAATTAAAATAAGAGGCGTAATACTCAATGCAGTTTAATAAAATATCTTAATTTAACTAATCATTATTATTATTAAATAAATAACTAGCGGGGGTCGTGACACAGTGGTGTAAGCGCGATGGTTGTGGCTTCTGGGGCACTCGGGGGAATTAATTATTTAATATTTCCACTTTCTCACTCTGATGACAAAACAAAAGGCAGGCGTTGATTTTGCCATTCAACATGCAGTATATCGAAAATTAGGCGGAGACTGGGGATGGACTGACTTAACAACAGGTTACCACTGCCTATTGCTATATGCGTGCTATGCTATATGCGTGAAGCTTAGTAAATACATGAATCAGATTTTCATATTATCATGAAATAAATATTTATATAATAATTTACATATTGTGTTTGAATTTTTTTTTATATCCAAAGTGAGTGAGTGAAATGATTTGAAATTGCCAAATAGTGAGTTTAAAATATTAAGCGGACAGTTGGCAGCCATTTTGTAAAACTAAAAATCTAGATTTTACACAATTGCACACGTATACTGAAATCAGCATAATATAAAATAAAATGATATGTAAAGTAACTATTTAATTCTTATTTAATTATCTTGTTGTTTTATATCTTTACTGAGGTAACAAAATGAATAACATAAAAGTTGCTACTTACAAAAATAAAATAAAAATATTCACCCAAGCAACGCAAAATTAAAAAATATAAAAGCAATGAAACCCGTAGTACCTTTGACTAGACACTTTATAGAGTTCGTGACGTCTGACTCAAACATTAACATTTATCTTTCACCGTTGGAGCTGCCTTTGAGACCGGCACCGTCCATCCTGGTCATTACCGTAGACATTCAAATCGATCTAACCTTCCCTTTCGCTTCACCCTTGACAGGATGCCGAGGTCGTAAAGGTATTCGTAAATAAACTTTATGTAGAACTTCATTGCTATTCTAAAAGTAGCGACTGCTGAGGCACAGGGACACAATTATTAGACTTAAAATATTAAATTTAAAACAATAATATAATAACCAGCTCTAGTTCTGAATATAATTCCACTAGAACAAAAACCTAACTGGTGCTTATAATAGACACATTTCATAATTTTTCTATATTAATAGATAGCGCTACATAAAATTTTGCTGGCCGAACTTTAATGGCCATCAATGGGCCACAGAAGAAAACACTTTTATATACACATTTTAAGAAAATCTTACCTACAGTCTAACTCATATTCGAAAACAGCCTTTACTGTACTTACAACGAAAAAAAAATTACATTATAGACACAACATCAATATATATTTATTATAGTAGAGTTGATTCTACAAAAGAATATATATTATTTAAATCAAAATGTCTATTTAACACATATCCAGCACTGTAATATCCAGACAATACGGAATGCAGATATCGCCATCTCCACAGTGTTCCAACCCTCGATCATGCAGCGAAATTAGTAAACAGCCTCAGCAATCAGGCAAATAGGATAGTACCTATAGAAATGGAATAAAAATGCTCGTATTCTTAACTTGATAGATGATCAAAAACATATTATATAAAAGTAGTTTTTTAGATACTATATAAAAATTGTTAAATATCCAGGATAACTATTAAAATCAGCTTCACGCTGTATCCCGCACACAGCACGGTAGAGGAAACTTAGTGTTAAGGCACTCCTTTCCCAATTTCTGCTGAATTCTGCCACCCCATCAAATGCGAATGCCGATACCCCATCTAGGTGGAGGACGCCCCACATTACGTTTGCCGAGGCGTGGCCTCTACTCCAGAACGCGTTTACCTCAACGGTCATCGATTCTGCGACAAATGTGACCAGCCATTGCCATTTCAGCCTGCTAAGTCTTTGGGCTATGTCGATAACAATGTTTACGTTACTATATTAATTTTATATTACATATGAGATATCATTTATTTGCTTAAAAACCATGAGTATACTTATAATAATAATATTTTTTTTATTATATAGCACTTATTTATGACGATCTCGCCGCCCTTTACATTACGCGGCGAATTTCATACAAAATGCCGCAAAAGCGGTGCATAAATGTCTCGTAACTATTGAATGCGTTGACTTAGAAGCTTGATTTTTTCTGTGCTCCAAGGGGCTAAAATATTTATTGATAATACGGACGGAACTTGATAATCCTATATATTTCTTTTGAGGTACGGAACCCTGAAAATGGATTAATTATAAAAATTGTAAAACTTTTATAGTTTTGCAGTCTTTATTTATTGTTTATAAGAATGATTAGGAGGACAATGGCACCAGACAGCTCTGGGGTGGTCTCGGACCAGTCAGTTTCTATGCCCATGACAACTATCTGATGCCATCTAGATCATTTGAAATAAAGCGTAATACATTATTACATAATATACAATTATTTGAAATATATTATTTTTTTCAATCTGGTAAACATGGTGGAATCCATAGTTCCTCTCCAAAATTTGCTATTGGTATATTTAGTAGTAATGGTTTCTACCGACAAAGACAGATTAAAGTAAAGTTTTTTACACTTTCTCAAACAATAATTAAAATTTATGATTACGTACAAATTTATTAAGAGCTATCCTACTCACGCTTATATAACTAGCAACAAACATGTATTACGTACATCCATACAAGACTTAATTACTGCATAATTACGTGTGAAGGCTTTACGTACTAGTTTATACACAATTACTAACTTGAATACACAAACTAGGCATAATATGATAATCAAGTTTATTAAGACTAATGAAGCCAGTTGTAGTGCAGTGGCACAAGTTTGCAATTATAAACGGGATAGGTTGTGGGTACGACGGCGTTGAATTCCGCCACTCAATATACAAAGTTTCCAAAATCTTGTGGAAAGTGGGGTATAAAAGTCGATTGGAGTTTTTTAACACTAACTTCCTAGGTCTCTACAACGTGAAGATAAAAAAAGGACTATTGAACTCTGTTGCTAGGATAGATGGTCAAGTACAGAGGAAAAACATAATAATGTGCCTGTAACTATATTTCAATAATGATAAAATTAATATGCTATATATTATTGAAATATTCTGCTATTTTTTAATCTCGCATATTGCAGGTTAAGCAAAGGGAAACTAGTGTTAAAATACTTCATACACCGATCTGGTCGGTTTTCAGGAGGCGCGGGTTCGAGTCGCGGGACTCGTTACGTTCAATTTATTATACGCTTTCTAAATAAGTAAGAGATTTTTTATAAGGTTCACGTTGTAGTAGGATAGGTGGGATCCATGTTCCATTCCTCACTTTTCACCTCATTCTGGAGGCATTGCACGTTAAGTGGCTGAACTCATAAGCTCATAGCCTCCCTTTGCCTCGACACCAGATGACAAGAGCGAAGAAATAGAAGGAAAGGAAGGAAATAGAAGGAATCTAGTACACAACCTGTCGCGTTTACAGTCACACACTTAAAAAAAAATTACTTTATTTTATAAATAATCATAAATGTAGATGGACACATCCACATTTATGGCTAGTACCTATATTTACAACAAACATAAAAATAGATCCCAATACCCATCCAATAGTTCCATAAGTTTAAATACTTGTAAAGCACATTACGTAAATAAGGTTTAAACAACGAATGCGAGAACATTTACCGAAAGTCCGTACATTCTCGTTTCGCACGCACTCCTATTATCAGGAAATATTTGTTAAATTCGTACAAACACAAACAACAATTGTGAAAATCCCACATTGTTTCTCATTCTAGTTACTTTACTACGTAAATATAAACAGACGTTGCTCTTACGCGATCAAAAGAATGACAAACGAGTTAAAAGAATAATGGAAAGTAAATGAAAACGACAAAATCACTTTTTTCCACCGTTTCTTCTATCGTAGTCGCACTCATCTTTCTCCAACTTATAATGACTACGACTGCCGGTCTGCCATGGGAGCGTAAATATTGAATGTCTCTTCTATCTGGAGATTTGTTGGAATAAGTTTGGGTGAGAATTAAATTATACGTGAAAATTTAGTTTTTTTTTCATTCACTTTGTTGTAGCTATTATTGTCTCAAGCGTTCTCGTCAGCGTTTTAGAACGATTTATATTTGTTTTTTTTTATAATCTTCGGTAGTCTTCGGCAGGGCAAGGCAGTATGCTACGCCAAAATACCCATTGATATTGTATAGGATCCAAGCTCGACTTCAAATGGAGTACCGTTCTCATCTCTGAACCGCATACACTTACAAGTGCAAGTGCGTAGTAAATAAATACTAAAAAGGCACACTTTTTAACTTAATTTAATATCTTAATAATCTTTTACTGTCAATGTGTGAAGCTATAAATAAGACTACAAGAGCATGTATAACATAAACTGTTAAAAACTAAACTAGGCGTAGCCTCGCCTCGATAAAAACGCAATACTACTTTTTAAAATTCAGTGAATTTTCTGAAAGTAATGGCGAGAAAATCGGAGAAAGTGAAGCGATTTATTTAGAGGACCAATAAATATTCAAGAGTAATTTACCGCCAGTAACGCTGAACCAAATATTTTTACTCCGGTTTAATACTTAATCCACTTAAAGGTAAAATAGGGCGTGGCAAATGTACTTTTGAAAGCACTGAACTAAGCACGAAGGTTGTAAAATGTACTTTTTAAAGTCATTTTCATTATTTGTTTGGAATTTATTTATGTAAATCACAATGAAAATAAACGATAATTAAATAAGACAAAAAGTTTTAAAAAGTAAACAAACTCTAAAAAAGGAATGATAATTTTCAAAAGACTGAATTTCATTTCTTAAATCACTAGTAAGAACTATTTGTAGCTCCGTCGTCCACCAATAGCGTTACCGTAGCGTTTGGCGCTCCATTCTCTCTGACTACCCCGCCAGGCATACAGCGTGCAGCTAAGTTAAATTAATTAGTAAGAACACTCTCGGTTGTCATCTTTTAAACAAAAGATACTAAGTTAAAATCGGTTTATTCGTTTGTGAGCACACTACAGACGGACACACAGCAACATACATACTACTATGTATATACTAACACGCCACGCTTATTTCTCCTCTTTTTCAACCGGGCATTAATATCTTTAATATGCTTAAAAAACTTTCGAAATTAGCAAATATGAAATTACCTTTATATAGCTCAGAAAAGTTTGTTTATAAACGCGCCTACTTATATTTATAATTTTAACGATACGAGATATTACAGCAAGTGTCCCATTTTCTTGATTTATGACTTCCACTAATGCCAATACAGCACTTTGTCACGTACAACGTAGCATATTTTTGGTGGTCTATGAAACCTTGATAAATCAGATTCGGATTGAGATTAGAAAGAAAATACGCCGGAGTCAGTTTGAACGGGAAAAATCAAATTGAATTTGCCCTTACACTATAGAACGATATCTCAGATATAAATCTTGAAACTCGTCTCGAGCAGGAACGAAAACTTTAATCGAAAAGTAAAAAGAGAAAGAAGTTAAAACATTTACTTTAAATATGTAATCGTTATTCGATGGAAAGCGGGGAACGGAAGTGTATTTATGAGAACGGAGTGTCTCAAAGTTGTTCCCAGGTTTCCTCTGTCTAGCTTGTTATATGCGAGATACACCGTGAAGATAAAAAAAATGTAATCGCTGTTATATGGAGCGATATTCTCGTAGCTCATTGTGTTAAAACCGATTGCATAATGAAAAGAACATCGTGTGAATTGTGTATTAAAAAAAGACATTTATGAATATTTTTCTAAAATATTTTAGAACAATTCGTACGAAAATGTTAATTTACCCATAAGGAATATTTTTTACATCTTTACAACGCTTGTAGGTCCAAAGATCGTTGATAAACTTAAGCTTAATTAATATAGTTACTATATTTAAAATATAGCTTGTAATTAATTACATTTAAATTTTTATTTCTGCCAATACTTTTATTTCAAAAGAGGCCTACGAAACACCAGACGTCATTGTTAGACTCATCTCCGCTAACAGAGTCCCGAACAAAGGTCGCCGTCCCTTTGATCGATCACACGAAGCCACAAATTAATTTCACTATCTTCATTTATTACGTAGAAAACAGTTTACGTAACAAAGCGTGTTCGTTTACAATAAATATAGCTCGTAATGTACTAAGACGAAGATTCATTTATGGTATCAAACAAACAATCTTCAAATCACCCTTCATTTTCATGAATCAGATTGCATGAAATAATATGTTTTCATATTGTTTTAAATGTGTCTATTGTGTACTCAACAAATTTTGAAGTGTTAATTAGTTATTTGTGTAATTTTAATTGATAATGGTTTATTTTAGTTTATCTTCACGCTGTGTCCCCTACATTGATAAGTGCCAGCCTAGTGTTAAGGCAATGTGTTGTGGCGGAGTACAACCGTTTCGACCGTTGGGCCCCGTCGACCTTGGCCCCGTGGGCTGAGGCGGGGACGTGCCGTGAGATAGGATGAGATAGGACTGGCCTCGCCGCCTCTTGCGGCGGCGGAGAGTGGGACGTGGGACTGAGGAGTGTATCCTCCCTATGTATTGGTATGAATGCAATAAGAATTTCTTATTATACTTTACTAGTTTTCATCAATATAGTTCCACAAATTTGTCATTAAATAAAACAAAAGACATATTTAAAACATGATTATATCAAATTTAAGTAATAACAACATTTATTCTCCACATAATTCAGATAAAAAACACTCCCAAATAACTAGTTTTTCACATTTCTCCGTTTCAAACAGCTTTCACTCCAAGAACTGGTCATTAGGTAAGCTGCATCCGTATTCAAAGCGTAGTTGTAGTGTTGAGCGACCGGCGGAGATCGCCTCAAGATTCGTGGAGACGTGACCCGACTGTCGACGGCTAGGGATGTTCTATCTGAAATACATGAAATGTGGGCTATGTGAGCGAAAATGTGATATTATTTGTTTTATTAAGGTGAGTATGAAATATAAAATATATTACTATGATACCTACTCGTTAGTCTTTAAATAGGTATAGTACATTTTTTTGGCTTTTTCAGCTTCACACTGTATCCCGCACATAGCGGAGTAGGCAAAAGGAGCCTGGGAACCTAGTGTTAAGACACTCCTTTCCCATTTAGATATTTCCATTCTCCAGTTGCCGTCGAATTCTGGAGGTCTTACGTGTTAAGTAGCGGAAACCTGCGCTTTGCCTCAACACTAGAGACCTAGAGACGAAGAAATGAAAATATTAAACATTTCATTAACTCGAGTGGGAATCGAATCCACACTTTCAAAGCTACTAGCTTCTTTCAAATTACCTATTATATAAAAATATAACCTATAACTAAGAATTTAAATTTATTAGTATATTATGCATTTAAAACATTTAAATAAAGAGGAACAACACTATTTCACCGACGGAGATGCACATCTAAGTAGATTTTATTCAGTTGAGTTTGTAGAACCAATTAGTTATGTGTGAGTGCATCAAGAATACTTGCTGCTTTATTCGGAGAAACGATACCATTTCAGCGTGGATGCAATTTTAAATATTATTAATTTTATTTTTTTTACGAAGACTTTGTTCATTTATTCACAAAGAAAATAATTGTGAACTATTAATATAAAGATAATAATGACTAAATATAAATATAAAGATTTGGCTGAAATTCTAATCGCATTATTACCAAATGCAAGGGACAAGACGTTACTATTTCACTTATTTGGAAACACTGAGTGGTATGTCAGCTTCACGCTGTATCCCGCACACAGCACAGTAGGCAGAGGGAACCTAGTGTTAAGAAACTCCGTTCCTCATTTTCCGCCGTATTCTGATGGAATGGAATGAAAATATTAATAGATAATAATGAATTCTTCCGAGTCGGAACTGCCGGACTGCCTTATCTTTAAAGTATTACCCTGTAAACAAAAGACTGCATGTTACATACTTAACATAATAAGCGGTTTACAACATAGAATATAGTGATGGGGCGTTAAGTTCAATCAGCATTAAAAGACTGAGATCACCAGCGCTCGGGAGGCTTAGAGGCATCTTATCCTTATGTAATTACCTTGGCGCCCCAAGAGAATTGTTCACGACGTAATCTACTAACGCGAGGTTTTTGGGAAGAGAAGTGAAATGGCTGTGTGAATATTATGTTATTATTCTTTTTTTTTTAGTTTCACGCTGTATCCTGCACACTGCTGAGTAGACAAACGGAACATTTTGTTGAGTATATTTTATATATCTATTTTCTGCTTTTTTATTTTCTACTGAGTTGCGGAACTCAACGCCGCGTTATTACAATTCTTATCGGGGTTTTATATCAGTTTGTACTAATGTTTTTGAAGTAAATTTTCAATATATTTAAAATCTTTTAAAAGTTAATAGAAAAGACATGTAACTACTAAAAGATGTACATAATAAAATGATTTCCAAACGATCATCACTGCGTTTAACTACAAATAGAGATAAGGTATACCTACAATAGTTTTATCATTATCTTTCTTTTTAAAGCAATGTGATAAAAAAATATTATTTTGCTGACGCTATTAGATGCTTAAAAAGGGAGATATCGAGCGGGATTTATATTTGGGACGGTTTAGGTGAAGATCAGCACTTGCAAACCTGAGGCCTCTATTCCATACCCTTAGTATTCAGAGTTCGTAACCCATAATTTGCCGACTAGTACCAAGGGCGAAGCACAGGGGTCCCTCAGGGCTGACTGTCATTTGGGAAATATTTGACGTATAACGGTAATGGCGAGCCCGAAACTAAACTGAATGTTTGAATAATTTATTGATGTAATAAGCTTATTTAATTAGAGACGGGTTAATTGGTTTCTGTTGTTTCGGCGTAACTTAAGAGTTCGGCGAATTTAATAAATACCTGTTATGTATGTATTTAATTGAAATTAGCAACACTTTTTTGTTGCCTTAGTTTTATTGTTTCTCGTCGCTTTTCTAACAGCTGCAGAAAAATAAAGCTATACTAAATATAAATATTGTATTATTTGACTGTATTCACTATATCTTACATATCTTAGATCTATGTTATATCTCTTAACATTCCTTCCGTTCTCCAAAATAAAGGCATTAAATATAGGATGGCAGAAAAAACGTTTTTCGAGTTAAATTGTGAATTGTTACTCGAAGCAAAATTGAAAATTTAGCTAACCCTTGGTAGCGATTCTCCGATAAGAATATAAGTAAATAATTTCTAACTTCTGGCAATACCCATTATGAACTTTGTATACTTTTGTTTGACACTGAACAGTACAAAACCGCTGTACCAAGAGCCTGGCTTGCGAGTGCACTACCCTCTGGTCGTAGGAACGACGCCTGCAACCTCTCTCAGTAAGGGATTACTGGATTTAAGACGCGGGGAACGATTTTTCAGCATCTATAACGATAAGTTATAGCCAAAATATTGCCACAAAAATCTTCTGGGTTTTAGGTCTAAAGCAAAACATAGCTAGTATTCAGAAATACATTTGTTGATTGAATTTGTGCGTGACGTTGAGGTTTGCCTCTAAGTGATTAATGCCGGCATTGATTCGTATTTATTTAACGAATTCATACTTAATTTCATACTTTAGTTATGTAAATAATTTTTGGAATACCTAAAATCATATATTGCGCTTAGATTTTCGCTCATGAAAAGATTTTTTTTATAGAATATGAGCCGAAGCAGACAAAAAATTAACTCATATATGTGTTTACGTAGGGGAGAGGGGGGCACATTCGAACGATTTTTAAACTTTGTGTCATATCTAAAGATTCTACAGTTTTTAACTTCTTTACTATTTCACAATGCTTAGTCCAACTATTGTGCCACAAAATCGTAGCATCATATGTAGAAAAGTAAGTTAAAGGTGCAATATCAACTTTAGTAGCAGTAGTCAAATGTTCAAAGCTG
Organism: Heliconius erato x Heliconius himera; assembly: GCA_013421005.1. Taxonomy (NCBI): domain Eukaryota; kingdom Metazoa; phylum Arthropoda; class Insecta; order Lepidoptera; family Nymphalidae; genus Heliconius; species Heliconius erato x Heliconius himera. Next base: position 2,994 of record JAATLQ010035011.1, on the reverse strand, counting down.
CCCCCCTTCCGGGGTAGCTTTGAACATATATGGGGCAGTTTTGAACTATCATCGAATTCAATGAAATTAAAAGGCTTTTAAGTAATTTTATCAATAAACCTTACATTAGAAACGATGGAGATCAAATATCAGTACCATGTTAACTTAAAAAAATAATATACCTAGTTTAATATTGCGATTGTACTAGTACTAGTGTTAAATAACTTTAATATTATTAATAGACTTTAAAAAAACAGAAAAGTAGCTTTGGCTTCGTAGAAGTAACTCACATTATGGGATCAATCATAGAATAAATCTAATATTATGAAAATAAAACAAAATATTTTTTAAATAAACAGCTTACTACCCTAATTTGAACTTAGAAAAATTAAATTTAAGGGAAAACATGGATGTAGTACGTGACGTAACCAGCAACTGAAATTGGGGGAAGTAGTCTACGTAAGAAATAAAAATCAGCTTCACGTTTTATCCCGGACACAGCACGGTAGGCAGAGGGAACCTAGTGTTAAGACACTCCGTTCCCCACTTTCTGCCGAATTCTGGAGGCATTGCGTGTTGAGTGGCAGAACTCAACGCCAGGCTTAACCTCGACACCAGAACGAAGAAATGGAAATATAAATATTTCATCTTCTTGAGTGGGGATCTAACCCACAACCAGTCGGTTTTACAGTAACAATTCGTGCCGCTGCGCCACTTTCGCGGTATTTTTTTACATATAATAATATTCATAACTGCCCCCTTTATTTTGTTCAAAGCTGCCTCAGTGGTATTTGAAAATTTCCAAACGTTTTTTTTCAAGTAAAAGTTTAAAAATTGTAGTAATCTCTAGTTTATTGCATGATATATGAAACATTCCAACTAAAAGAGGAAAAAATAAAACCATATACCTTGAATTGGATCCCCACGATCCTTACGCGTTTATTTAAAAATGCATAAAATTTTACTCAAAATCAAACATTCCTCGTAACTCAACAACTGGCTCTCTTATATGGACACGTGACACGTGACACGTGTGCAGATTAGTGCTGTCACTACTCAAAAAAAATCTACCAAAATTTCTTTTTAAAATAGCACTGTTAACACATATTTTCAAAGATGCCCCTGTTCTAAGCTACACCCCTCTCCCCTACTATGTTTCCTTCAGTGTATGTTTTGTAAATCGAGAGGTAAAGCCAAAAGACGGCTTTGCCTCTTGATAACTTCTTCTTGCCTTATAATATGCCCCATTCCTTTGTGCCGATCTAAATGCTATAGTGATTCTTTCACTGTTAAGACAGTGAAGCTATGGAATGGGCTGCCAATTGAAGTAAGACGATCACAATCGATTGGAATATTTATGCGTCGTCTTAAAGAGTTCTATCTCAAATTAAATGTTTGAACGGACAATACGATAATAAGTGTACGTTTGTATATATATCTATATGTTTGTATGTATGTAAGTATATTATATGTATGTATGTTTGTATGTATGTAGGTATGTATGTATGTATGTATGTATGTATATGTATTTATATATGTATGTATAAAATTATTGTGTTTTGTATTTACTATTTTATATTTTATTTATAAAACAATGCTTTTTGCACCTTCCTGTATTCTTGCTTGAAGTAAATCCTTTGATATTTTATGGTTGCCTGTAAGAAATTGCTTTTAGTGATAAGGCCGCCATTGCACATTTGTGTATCTGTATTGGCACTTGATCTGGTTTTATTTCAAGACCATTATGAACTGCTGCCGTTAATGCTGAGCAATACAAAAGTGTATGTAATGTATCAAAATTATTATCAGTTTTTAGATGTTTAGGTAATACTGTTAAATTAATAAAGTCAACTATTGCACAGAATTTCTTACTACATTTTTGTTTCGGTATAAAGGGTCGTTGTGTTGGTGGTGTATTACTAAAATCTGAATGGAATTTACTAAACATAGCTTCTATGGCACTTTTTTCTTCATCTGTTAGTTGATATACTTTACTTTGATTTGTTTTATCGTAATTTGTTGGTTGTTGTTCGTCTAAATCATTGTATGTCCATGTAATGTAGAATTGGTTCTATTTCATTTATAGGTTCTACGGTATTTAATGTTTTGGTTTCATTTTGGTTTGTTGACATATTTTTATCAGTAATCAGTAACTCCACCTCTTTTCTAATTTCTAACAATCGCTGTGGCTTTATTAATTTATTGTTTACTATAACTCTTCTTTGATCTGCTATTCTTTGTACTGAGGCGTCAGATATACTTGGGCATTTTGCTATAACTTCTTTATGTAGCTGTGTTCTATAGGCTGTTATGTTTTTTTCTAAATTAGTTATTGTATAATAAGACCTTATTATAGTTTCATTTATATCATTCGTCCATATTCTACGTTGACTCTGAGTTGAATTTTGTATTGCTTGATAAGGAATCCCTGATGGTAATTCCTTTTCTAATAATAACCTAACTTCTTCTCTAATTTCTTGGATTTTGTGTGTGGTAAGTAAATTTCTATACATAATAGCTCTACGTTGGTCACCAATTCTTTGTTTAGAAACTTGCATATTAGGGAATCTCTTTATGAACTCTGCATGTAATGGTGTAAGATAAGCATTTGTATTTATAGTTTCTAATGATGTAAGTATGAAGTATGTGCGTACGATAAATATGTTCATATCAACTGACCATTTTTTCCGAGTACGCGAGCTTACCGCAGCGGATGCAGATAAATTATCCATGTAAGGACTCTGCACAACGTCCACGGTAGAATGATTTGATGAAACAGAAGATAATGAAGATGATGGTATATAGAGTGAAGATGAAGGTGATGTATGAAATGCAGTAGGTGACGATGAACATGATGATGATTCGGCTGTAACATATTCTTCGACTGGAGCCCGCCTGTTCAGCTCCTCGTCGCCGATGGTCCGCATGCTGAGACACCCAGCATCGGCTCCAGGTGCGCCCCGGCGACCCCCGGGAAGCGGCCGTAAATTATACACTCTTTTGTCCATTATTCAT
>JAATLQ010035010.1:0-26124 GCA_013421005.1 Heliconius erato x Heliconius himera | reverse complement strand
ATATATATATATATATATATATATGTATTTGGATATTATGTGTCCTCATTATTATTATTATTTTTTTATTTACTTTCCTCTCTGTTTGAAAACTGCACTGTATTCTCTTCCCGCTTTGACAATAATATCCACTTCCATTGGTTGGCTGGAAGAGATTTCTTTTAGAAATAAGCCCACCATTGCTAACTAATATTTTTTTAATTGTATTACCTATATGTGTTTTAAAGTGCAATAAAGAATATATAACACTTTGAAAATGTTTAAAAAATATTAAGATGTTATTTACAAAATTCGTTTTGTAAAATAACATTTTATATTAAGCGATCATAATATTACACAATGTGCCCATTTGAACAAAAGACTCCTAACAAAACCACTAAGTACATTTGAAAACTAATAACGTCGACGGCTGTACGTACCATTTTAAAAATGTTATAAAATTTCAAATTCAGTACCAATACAATGTTTGCTTACGAATATTAAGCAAAATAGCTTTTCGTTTGTTCGAAGTGTTGCAACGGTAGTGTACGTGCGGCCGAGAGGTCGTTCACGGGAATTGAAACGGATTCTACCGTGGATTGTTCGGTATTACGAGATTAGTTTGTGAGGGCGACAGAATTCAAAATTGTTAGCTATTGTAGTATACTTTTACTGTGGGGAATGTAGTATTGATTGCTTATTGTCGTTAGTGTAACGAAGATAGTACTGTTTGTTAGATATATTATCAGGTATTTTATTTAATTTATCTATGTTGAGATGAGATAATCTATATGTAAATAAAACTTAGTGGCGGATTATTTTGACAACGTTTAACTACGCAGCGACCGCTAGAACGCTGAAATTTGGTTTTTAATTTTAATTATTAGAACTTAGCGATTATTCATCTAGTGTCCGGTTCATTTAAAAATGTTTTATATTAATATTATATTTCAAAGAACTAAACATATTTCTTGTATGCAGCCTAATTCACTATCGGTTAGATACGTAAAGAAAACAAATCTTCGCTATTGAAATCTTGAAATAATAACTAAGTATACAACAACAACGAAATAGCCAGACCAGTGTCGTAGCATAGGAGCACAAGCGTGTGACAGCTAACGCGTCAGGTTGTGTGTTCGATCCCCACTCAAGGAAATAAAAATTTCATATTTTAATTTCTTTGCTCTTGTTCCACCGCGGAAACGAAATGGAGCGTTAAGTTCGTCCAGTCAAGACACCTCTAGAATTCTTCTAGAATTCGAATTCTAGAGGCATTGCGATGTGTTCTAAAGTGGCGAACGGACGTATATGTGAACACTACGTTCCCAGGTTCCCTCTGCCTGCCATGCTATATGTGGGATACAGCTTGAATCTGAAAAAAAAACATAACAAAATTTTGTGTATCATCATAAAACGGCCTAAGACAATATCCACTTACGTCGTTATGTTCAAGAAAATTATAATTATAGTCGTTTCGCGTATTTCAAGGCTTGCTTTTATTGACTTGTTTACAGTTGACATCGTACTCATGTTTCATTGATATAGTATACAGTAGAATAATAAAGTATTACCACGATATGCGAGTGATAGTCGCCAGTCGTGGCGTAAATGTTAACACGGCAGGGGCTCGATTTCCACTCGAAGAAGTGAAATATTTAATATTTTCATATCTTCGCTCTGGTTCCGTAGCAAAGTGCAGTGTTTAGTTCCGCCTCTCAACACGCAATGCCTATACAATTCGGCGAAGTGAGGAGCGTAGTGTCTTATCTTTAGAGCCTCTCTCTGCCTATCCTACTACATACAACGTTAAACTGATAAAAAAATAATAAAATAATACTACGTAAAGAGGCCACGGTGTTTGTTATTTGATAACAGATAAATTCTTATTATTTACTAGGAAAATTGAAATGAACTTGCTGAGAACAATCTATTGAAATGTTTTATAGTACCCTGATTAATAGGCCATAAGGAATATTATAGTTAAAAATATGTCTGTCTTCCTATTGCTCCAGGCTAATCTCCGAAACAGCAGAGGGAGTAAAATAAAAAAAAATCAAAAAGATGTAATTACTTTAATAATAGTAAAATTTTACCTAGGCCGTCGTAGCGCAGAGTGTAAACGCGATGGTGATAGGTTCAATTCCTACTCAGAGGAATAAAATATTTAATATTTTCATTTCCTCGTTATGAAAACAACGCAAATCACGAAATTGAGTTTCAACGGAAAGTGTTTAATGGGAACGCAGTGTCTTGGCACTAGGTTTCCAGTTCCCTTTACCTACCCTGATATAAGCGGGATACAGCGTGTAACTAAAAAAACATTATAGTAGTACTACTCGTCGCGTTAACTAATTCCACTTGCTAACTTAAATTGAAATATTTGCATATCAACTACTAACTACACTATCTACGGCTTGATAGCAGAATATCTATTATTGTTCTGGTAACTACTCAGATGAACCTACTAAGTAAAAGGAAACCTAACACTTCTCAACTATAGTAAGATACCTTGTTATACCTAGATATATTCTCTGAATATAATATAGTAGAGGCCGCCGTGGTGTAGCGGCGATTAATTATGGTAACAATTAACACTAGTAGCAATACTGATTAGGTGGAAAGTGGGAGAGAGAGTGTTTTACATTGGTTCTCTCTGTCTACTCAACTTTACGCGGGATACAGCGTGAAGCTATAAATATATTTTATTACCAGTAGATAAACACTAAATTTGTATAATATTAAAGGTAGCTAACCGAGCACACTCTAATTTTGGCCGTATCGTTGTCCGTTGCGGCGTCGTCGTGTACCAGCTGTGGTGGTTGAAGGGCTTACGTAAGACAGACGCCCGCAAGACAAACAGGCCTTTGTGCTCGTGCGTTTATAACAAACGAAATGCTGCCTGAATTGTTTAGATGGTCTACAATGCCTCTAAAAATAGATTGCTGTACTATACGTATTCATTCATTCAGTGGAAATGCAGTGGGAACTTGGAACCTTATGTTAGGACACTCTATTTTCTCATATTTTTAAAGTGTTATTCCACACTTAAGAAAGAGAAATACTTATTAAGAAAACGTATAAAAAAATTAATATAACGGAATTTGAACCCGCGCCTCTTTGGAAACTGTCCAGGCGCTCTGACCAACTATGCCATACGTTCTTATCGAGTTACACCGAAATTCTTATACATTTGACAAAGATACGAACGTATTTTGTCTGCGTCCTATGTGACGGAACTCAACGCCGCGCTTTGCCTTAACACCAGAGCGAATATTAAAATATTAGCATTTATAGTAGTTATTCAGTATTAGAAGAAGAGATACATTATCTATATTGTCAGTATAAGCACTGTAGAACAAAAAACATCTTCATTTTAAATTAATCACACGATTTGCATTTTAAAAGAGAAAAATGAGTTGTGAACTTGTCGTTCGTTCGTGTTCGTATATTAATTAAATTCGAATTTCACAAAATGTAAGGTGTCATGACAATATTGTGGAAACACAGAGAATAATTTGATTTGGTTATTTTATATTTTGTGAGGAGAAGAAAATAAAATTATATTAAATTTAGAAAACCCAAAAATAATAAACTTTAAATATATGGTTTGCGGCCAGTCATGGCGCAGGGGCACAAAAGTGTGACTGTAAAACCTACTGTTTGTGGGTTCGATCCCCACTCGAGGAGATGAAATATTTACTTAAATTTATATTTCTATTTCTTCGCTCTGGTGTCGAGCAATCAACACGCAATGTTTCCAGAATTCGGCTGCAAGTGGGGAACGGAGTGTTCTAAAACTAGGTTCCCTCTGCCTACCCTGCTATGTGTGGATTACAGCGTGAAGCAGATTTTTTTTTAAATATAAGGTTAAAATGTGATGCTTAAATTATGACTTGTATGAATACTGCCATTAACTTTTATCTTGCAACATACTTTCTTTCTACTACATTTATTACTTTATATTACTTCATATTGTATCCCGCATATAGCAGACGGAACGTAGTGTTAAAACATTCCCATCTCCATTTTCCGCCCGAATTTGAGACATGCTGTTGAGTGGCGAAACTCAATGAACTATAAGGCAAAGCCAAGTTCAAACTTAATAAAAATTGTCTTTATTCTATTCCCCACTTTAAGTAGCTTGTATTAACAGACTGGGGTAGTGAACATAATTTTAAATATAATCAACGGGGATTGAATAAACGACCATAATGTTAACATGAGACACAGAGCGAATGCGTCAAAATGAAGTAAAAAATGTTGAGATTTTTACATTTCATATTCAGAATTCTCTATAAAACTATAAGTCAATCGTTAACAAACTACTACACGACCTCTACAAATCCGATTTGATCAAACACAAGAGTAGCCAGCGCTGTTTCAAATAAAAAGTACAGACGTTCCCCGGATACTCTACTAGCTACTCGACAGCTCTTACGTTGAACAGTTTTAGCTTAAACAATGTTACTCTAGATTTCTAAAGATTTTTTTGTTAAAGAAGGAAGCTTTTAGATAAATTTCGCATTTATTTTATTTTAAAAGTTATGTTTATACATTTCGTGCAAAAAATAATGTTTTTTTTAAACTTTTAGATGAATAAAGTGTGAAAACCTGAACTGGATGCAATGTGCTTGATGCCATACGTTCTTGTCAAACTACGTTGAAATTGTTATACGCTTGTTAGATCGTTTATCGTAACTATTTATCGTTTTCATCTCTGTATGGAACTTATATATATGGGATGGATTTATACAAATTTACCCTTCCCAAAGCATATATAATAAGCAATAGCATTTTTAAAGTGTTTATTATATAATTTGGAAAAAAATACTTTTTAGAAAATCACTAAGTACCTACGTGACCACGTACATCATCATAGCTTGCTATGTAGAAATTTTAATTGTTACAACTTATTCATGCCGACTTCTAAAAAGTTCTATTTTTCTTTTCAACTGTAAAAACTCTTTTAAACATTGGATTGGATGGGGTTTTTCAGAAAAAGCCATCAATAGCCACCTCATAGGACAATCAAAAAAGCAGCATTGCTGCTTTTTTCTAGAAATCCTGTTTTGGTAGGAACTTTAGTAATTTATTTATTTATTTGGACACTCAATAGTTGCTACATTTCAGGTACAAAATTTGTACAAAAACAATAAAATATATATACTATAAATAGTCCTTAGAAAGAAATAATTATTGACATCAAAGTTTGAGGCCAGTCGTGGCGCAGGGGCACAAACTTGTATAAACTCAATACGCATTGTCTCCTGAATTTGGCAGAAAGTGGGAAACGGAGTGTCAGTGTGCAGGATACAGCGTGCAGCTAAAAAAAACAAAGTTACCATATCTTTTAGATAAAATTTTACTTAACTAAATAAGCCTAATCTAAAATTGCTTTTAGGATCTCTTCTTAAGATTATGATTTACCTGGTAACCTTATGCTACCGTGCCAATAATACTTATATTATGCCGTATTATTGTTTACATGTTTTTTCCAAAATTACAGACAGGTATGCCTAATGTGGGTACCATCGAATATATGTAACAAAACTTGTTCGTGCTATTCTCTTAATAAAAATATATTTTCATTTTTAAAAATTTTTCATCTGACATTTGACGAATTTTCCAAGGCAGTGACTCGAAAACTTTTTTAATATAAAACTTGTGATGTTGAATATACACATAGTTTTATTTGCTCATTCGAAATAGAAAATTTTAATGTAATTTGGGATTTTAATATTTATTTCCAGAATTTTTAAAATGATAAAAAAAAATTATTAATCCACTTGATCCTAGGTTTTAAATAATATTAATGTAGATGTTGTTAACCTTTTACAAATCTTTTTTTTCGCTCATAACAGCATAGGCTGACGGAACCTAGTATTAAGACACTCCGTTCACTAATTTCGACCAAAATCTGTAGGCATTGCGTGTTGAGTGGCGGAACGGAGTGTTAAGACACTCCGTTCCTCGCTAGGTTCCCTCTGCCTACCCTGCTGCGTGCGGGATATAGTGTAAAGCTGATTTAGTTTGATTTTTAAGAATTTCAAAGTCATCTTTTCACTCATCAACACCATATACAATTTTATCCTTTATATATCATACATGCTTCAAGGCAATATTAGATAAATCCGCGTGCACGGCTTAGAAGAATAACCGATCGTACTTTTTACGTTTGTCATAAAACGGATATCGTAATATTTGATATCGTCGTAAATATTGGCAATATGAATATTCAATAAAAAATATATTTTTGAGTAAAATTTACATAACAATAAAATATTATGGTATGGAATACTAAGTACAAGCAATTCAAAGTAACTTTGTAAGTTCTACCAATACAATGTAATGTTATGATTAAAGAAATTTTTGCTTTATATAAGTTTTTAATAAAAAAATTAACTTCACGCTGTATTCTGCACATAGCAGGGTAGGCAGAAGGAACTTGGGATCCTAGTATTAAGACGCTCCGTTGTCCCGTAAAGTCATTTCCGTTCCCCACTTTCCGCCGAACTCTTGAGGTGCTGCGTGTTGAGTAACAAAACGAAAACGCCGCCCTTTACCCAGTTACTAGAGCGAGGAAATAAAAATATTAAATAGTTCATTTCCTCGATTAGGAATCAAACTCAAAATAAACTCGCTTACTGTCGCATTTTAGCGAAAACTTTTGCCATAATGGTTTAGTAATTGCTTGAATTATTATCATTTCTGCCTTCTGGAAGACAGCGCACGACATTGAGTTCCGCCTCTCAACACTTTATTGACCGCATCATAGGTAACGGCACTCCATTTCGTAGAACACATTCTGATACAGGGTTTACTCTACCTACAGTGCTATGCATCCTGCATGCAAAGCGTACAACTACTTAATAATTATTATTTACCATCTCTCTTTAAATGTACATTTTATTTAAAAGAAAATAAAATTGTTTATCGGCAAACTACGTATATTATGAAAACTGTCTATGTGAACCGTCGATTGAGATAGGGAATATATACGACGTGCTCAAGTTACGATCAAAATATATAATTCCTTAGTTTATGGTATACGTTATAAGAACCGACTTGTATGTCATTAATTATAAGATATTATGAAAATAAAATAAGCATCATGACACTATTGAAAAATAATATTATTAAAAAGGTCTGATGTTGTTTCTGTCACTCATTAATATCTGCTAATCAACAGAGAACGTCCAGAATTCGGGTGAAAATCTTAGGAGAGATTTTGACACTAGGATTTCTCAACTTATCACATTATAAGAAAAGTAAAGTAAACCTAGAAAAAGGGTTGAGTAGCGGTATAAGCGTGCCACTGTAAATAGGACTGTTGTGGATTCGATTCTTCGCTCTGGTAACGAAGCAAAGCGTGGCGTTCAAATCCGCCACTCAACACGCAATGCTTTGAAAATTTAGCTTCTAAAAATCTTTGTTAATATAACTTCTACAACAAAATAACACTGTAGTGTGGTGTTACAAGTATTATAAGCTATATACAACTCCTTTGTGATACAATATCGTAGTTGAATTCGTCTGGTGGTCAACGTATAATAAGGTCTAACGAGGTATTTGTATTGTACTAAAGTTTGTTTCTGCCTCGTGTATTTATTGAGGCCGGGTCAAGCTTGGCCTGTAGTAGAGCGTCGAGCGTCTTAGCGACTATAGTGGTCTACCTTATTCACAATATAAGTTGAAATCTATAAAATTACATAATAAATTTCTTGGTTTTTTTATCGACGTGTCATATTACTCGTTGCCAATTTCGTTTTTGGCATGGTACTGACCATATAGTTATTTACTTTTTCTTAATTTGTAATTATTTAAAAGCAAGTAAATTACAAATTTCAAAATAACTTTGAGCGCTACTGTACATGTAATGAAGTCATAAGTGACCTATCTAGTGTCACTTTACGTATAAAATTAAGGAGAAAACAAAAAACAGAAGAGATACAACAACACTAAATGTTGTATAGTTTTTATAACTGTGTTATTTGTATAAATGTGGATAAACATATACAAAAAACTGTGCTACATTAGATATAGCGCAGGTTGTTGACGATGTTTCTATCAATTATTCTTTTCATATTGCTACCTGACTTACAGTAAAAAAAATCTACTTGTATTAGCTAGATGTTGTTCATTAAAAAAACGGTACATGATCGAAAGCAGAAGACCGCTCTTAGTTTGTTAATACCAGCGAAACCTAAGAGAATACGGGAACCCCCGATAACCGTTTAAACCAACGAAACCTAGGTAACCCCCAATAACCGTTTAACTCTAAAGCTTCAATTTCCACAGATAAAATAATTAATATTTCATCGTAACATATGATTTTTTTTCGAATTAATTTCTCGAGGACAACGTCGTGCGTGTAATTCAGAATACAAACGACTCGTTACGAGAAGAAAATAAAGTATGGACGTTACGTATTTCCTGTACCTACTTTAATTTTCCGCGTCCTCAAGGATACGTTTAATGTATATTTTATGAAAATATTGCAATTTTATGCAAAATTATAAGTGTGCATGTGTTTCGTATACGCTAAAAATAATAAAAAAAAATTGAACTGACTTAAAAATTTTATTTGTATGCACAAACTTAAGCTAAACTAAATTGTGAATAATAATATTTTGACTTTGACTTAATTTAACACCCGTTATATCATTTTAATTTATACGTGCTGTTGACCGCCATTTCGTTTGAGTGCTTGTGACGTGAGGTTAATCAACAGAGAGCTCAGAAACAAAAGCCAGCGACTGTAAATATGGATTTGATTCCTGCTCGAGGAAATGAAAAAGAAAAAATAAATAACGTCTTCCCTGGAAGTGTTTTCTCTATGGTTTAAGAACTCATGTACTTTTAACAAACAAAAATATACATATCGTATTGCGTTACAAATACCAATTTCTATTAAAAAATTACATTATGTCGATTTAAAGTTGAAACTTCTAAACAAAAATTCGACATAATATTAATTTAAACGTTGAATACTCTGAAATAAAAAACCTATATAAAGAGCTTTGTCGAGTTGAATGATGCATTGTTCGCATTAAGCCTGTACTGAACGAGTACGTTTTATAGAACAGTGGATAAAGCAATCGGTGAAATTAAATAAGGGCCCAAATATATGAATCTTTTGTATCGTTGTATGTAACCCTGGGATAAGTAGATATATCGATATGGTGGAAAGATTCTACATGGTTTCTTCCGGGTATGAGCTTTCTAATTGTAAATGTAAGATTTTTTTAAAGAACTTGTTAGCATTTTCTTTACATTTATTGTTTAAATATATTTTCGAGATCGTGATGCTAGACGTGGCCCAGGAGCATAAGTATGTAACTATAAATACGACAGGTTGTAGGTTCGATTCCTCCTCGAGGAAATGACAGTCTTCAGAATTAGGCGGATAGTGGGAAACTGTAGTATCCTAATAGTAACAGACACTCTGTTAACACTAGATTGCCAAGTGCTCTCTGTCTACCCTGCTACATTCGCGATACAGCGTAAAGCAAATATTTTTTATTAATATATTTTTTTAAAGAATTTCTCCTAAAAATGATAAATATATTAAACTATTTCACAGGTAATCGAGGATATTTCTGTGTGTGAATTCATTACTCAATATCTGATCTTCACTCAATATCTGTAGTCACTATATCTATCTATAAAAATTAATTATAACATTAATTACTAGACTGACCTAGATCAGTCAATTTTATAAAACGGATATTTCTTAAAAGAATAAACATTTTATATCATATCTTTCACAAAGACACTTAGAGTATTGTGGTAAATAACAACAGCGGACTTCAGCTTGTTTGTTATATCCTGTGTTTGTCAGCAAATGTTTGCAGAAAAAGAAATGTAATCATAGAGTAAAAGTAATTTAGAACGCTTCGTATACAGAGAAATTTATAGAAATGTGTCCCCTATATATATATTACATTCGAACGGGGGCACATTCGAACGATTTTTAAACTTTGTGTCATATCTAAAAATTCTACAGTTTTTAACTTCTTTACTATTTCACAATGCTTAGTCCAACTATTGTGCCACACAATAGTAGCATCATATGTAGAAAAATATATAAGTTAAAGGTGCAATATCAACTTTAGTAGCAATAGTCAAATGTTCAAAGCTGCCCCCCTTCCGGGGTAGCTTTGATTGTTCAGAAATGTGCGTATATTTTCATTTTATTAGTACAACAAAAATCATGTTTTGTGACGTATAAACTCCGTCATGGTAGGGAGTTCCATGAAAAGACTTCCTGAAAGAGGATTTTTGTTTCGCAGTTATGTGAGAGTTCTCGTTTATTTATTTATTACGATAAAGTTATTTTTCCTATTAGCATTTATTATAGGTGATTGGTTGGCTTCATGTCATTTTGTTTTATTATGAGAATTTTTGATACAAAATAATAAATAATTTCCTAATAGTAGCTTTACTAAAGGCCAGTCGTGGCGCAGGGGCACGAGTGTGAGATTGTAAACCTATTTTTTTGTGGCTTCGATCCCTACTCGAGGAAATGAAATATTTATTTAAATTTATATTTTTATTACTTCGCTCTGGTGTCGAGGCAAAGTGCGACGTTGAGTTCCGCCACTTAACACGCAATATGATACAACGTGACGCTGAAAAAAGAACGATAAATAGTTTTCAGAAATTTTAATAATCTAAATATACATTTTGCTTTATAAATTTTTTTGGTAGCAATTTTATTAAATCAACCGAATCGTTCAGTCTACAAATTCTTTCATGATTATAATTCTTTCTCATTTGATATTTTTTAATAAAAAATATTTTAAATATAAAAAGTAATTTTTAGTATTAGTCGCCGTATTTTCTTTAAGTGACATTGTTGGAAGTAAAGGTTAAAGACATCGTTTCGAGTAGATGCTGCTTTAAGCGTAAGGTTTCCTAAACTCTATTCAATGACGACTTTCTAAGGATATTTTTTTAAGAATCAGATCTTTTGAACACGGTTTTTTTAAATTCTAAAGCAGTTCTCGAGTTCAGTCATAGCGCAAGGGCCCAAGGTAAACAATACATATTGTGTGTTCTATCTGCACTCGAGAAAATGAGATATTTTCAAATAAAAATATTATCTCCAGTCTCCCTCCGGGTTCCCTCTGCGTACCCTACTTTATGCATACATTTTATGAGATATTCCATAACGACTTCAAAGAAGAAAATAATATATCAGGACAAAGAGAAATCTTTCTAATAGGCACGTAAGTCTTTTACCTTAGAGAGTCAACAGATACGTGACTGGGTCAGTTGTGCCACCAAATGGATGGTTTTATTTGTTTGCGTCTAGCTTCTGGCCTTTCAGAAAAACTTGTTCTTTCATTAATCTTATGTAGAAATTTCTCACTAGAATTAGTTTGATGTATAGGATACGAATAACCTTTTTTGTATATAGATAAGTATAAGCTTTTATCTCTGGCTTTGCCTTAGTCATGGTAATAACTTAAACGTATTTAGGTACTACACGAGACACTTTCTTAGTGGCCAAGGTCGCTATTAACGCGATGTAATATAACCTATGGTCTGCCTTGATATATGGAGCATAACCTGCGTTTACGCGCAAACGCAGGTTATGGGTTCATTTCGTACTCAAGGAAATTAATATTTAATATATTAATTGCTTTGCTCTCTCTATCTACTCTGCTATATAATGATCCCTGCTACAGGAATACAGGATGATATATGAACTAACTAACACATGCAGAAATTTTGAATTCGAGCTGGTAGCTAGTAGTTCTAAAATTAACGCGTTCAAGAAACAGAAAAATATAGCAGAAAGTGGAGAACCGAGTATCTTAACACTAGGTTGTAGGCGGTATACAACGTAAAGCTGAAAAAAAAAACACAACAATGTATTTCAAATAGTAAAATAAAACTATATATTGCGTTGACATTTGTGTGTTAGCGAAACAGTAAATTTATAGCTTCCTCATAGCATTAAAAAAATAATCGTGAGAGTAGAAATAACATTCTTTGTGATAAACGTGTGAGATATAAGAGCCGGTCGCACTTTGTATCGGGTTTCGTTCAGACCGTTTTCACTTACAATTTACCCTGCTGGCTGATGACAGAAATAATAATACTTATCCTAGAGTTTTATATACATAAAATTTAGTACCTATGTGCTACTTATATACTCAAAATCAACTTCACGCTGTATCCCGCACATAGAAGGGTAGACAGAGGGAATCTAGTGATAAGACACTCTGTTCTCCACTTTTCGCAGAATTTTCTAGGCGTTGCGTGTTGAGTAAGAGAAATCAAACATTGGACTTTTTGCTTAGTACCAGAGCGAAGAAATAAAAATATCTCAACACGCAATGATTCCATAATTCAACGGAAAGTGGGGAACAGAACTATCTTATAGGAACGAAGTGTCTTAACACAAAGTTCCCAGTTCTCTGTGTCGACTCTGCTATATGGTATAAAACAGAAAAAAATAAAGAATAAAAAGTAAGGAATAATTGATCCTATAATTAACTGTTTAAGCATCTGCATATTAATATTTAGGTAGGTATACTATTTAAATGTTAATATGATGAATTTATTAATCAGTAAATTGAATTACATTAATATAATGCGTAATGTCCATAATCTTAGGTATAACCTTTTTAAATAACCAGTGCGAGTAAACAAAAATACATAAAGTATTTTCCCCAGAACGAGATTGAAGCCACAACCATCGTGTGTTCGTCGATGTCGAATCGATGTCGAATCGTGTTTACAGTTTAACGCTGCCGCTACGCCACGACGGCCTTAATGGTCTGTAATATAATGTAAATAGAAGTAATGGCACACTTAAACAAAACGACTTCAAAAACAAAAGGCGAAAAACGTGTAATAATACAATTTTATATTTAAAATAAGCGCCACACCGAATAATAATATAATTTTGTATGGCGTAACCCTCAAAGGGAAACCTGAAGATGGACATAACTATTTTATTATTCATGTTATTTTCTTCATATACCTACTTACCAGTCGTCGGAGACTCGAGTTCAGCAACTTCCCAACAGTCCCTTCCTTCCTTAACTTCGTATTATATATTATTAAATATTTACCTACTTTGTTGTTATCGACATGCGTATCTTTATCAAAAGAGAAAAATGAATAAAAACGGATATTATCGATATCTCTAACATAATTTTAAAAAAATTATAGGATTTTTTATAAATTGTAGGTGATTAAAATTAGCAATGTTTTAAAATTTACTAATTTAAAGTGGAAACTTTCATTTTTTTAATGGGTTGTATTGATTGATGACAGTCGTGGCGTGGCGTCGTTAAGGAACACAAGCGTGTGACTGTAAACGTGATAGGTTGTGGGTTCGATTTCTTTGCTTTGGTGTCGAGGCAAACCGCAGCGTTGAGTTCTGCTACTCCACATGCAATACCTCCAGAATTCGGCGGAAAGTAAAAAGCGGAGTGTCTTAGCAATATGCTCGCTCTTTCTATCTTGCTGGGGAATAAATCTTGAAGCTGAAAAAAATATTGTGTTTAGTACTACAACAACCCATATTAAAATTAACAATAAAGCAAATTAAGACATCCTGAAAATAAACGTACGACGCTACCCACACATATATGTAAACGCACGACTTTGACGAGGAAACGCTGTCATAAGAGAAAATCCGATAAATGTCACAGCGTCCGGAACGTAGCGGTCTCGAGCATTGTGGGCGAGTGTGGCTTCTAGAGTCTCTCAGGGAAATACCCTTTGCAATTTAGGCAGCGGCGATTTGGAAATACGACATGTTTTATTTTATGTAGGTTGTAAATGTTTAAAGCTGTGGTGATGTAGGAATGTGGTAAAGAGAAGATGGGTGTGGATTCATATCTCATTTTGGGATTACAATCTAATGTATTCACTATATTCTTAACGCAGTCAATACGTAATCACTCCGGAGTTCAACGGAAAGTGGTGAATTAAATGTTTTAACACTAGGTTCCCACGTTCACTCTGCCTACCCTGTTGTGTGTAAAGCTAATGAAAAGTATAGACAAAGTTTTGTGAGTATAGTGAAGATATGTGTTATTTAGATACATGATCGTTTTTTACACTCAAGGCGTGTAGTCCATATAAAATTATTTAAATTATGGCTGGGGTAATCATATAGAGAAATCCTAAGTTTAATTTAATAATATATATATAGAAAAAAGGGCAAAGTCGTTACGTTTGTAATTAGCTAAAATTAATTCTAAATGGTCGCAATGTTAACAATTAAAAAACAAAGCCGAACCTCACCCATTGTCCGAAGGGGGCCGTTATGATAAAATGTGGTAAAATGTGGCTCTACCGGGCTACAATTGTTCCCGAAACGATTTATCTAATCTGTTTGATTTAAGATACGTTGCGGATACCATTGCACCTACAAACAATATATGATAATAATACTTCAATAGCCGTTTATATATTTTCTTTATATTCTTTTTTTTTTTCGATTTGTTACTTTATTCCACGTAGAGCGAAGTAGAAAGACAGAACCTAGTCTCGTTGTCTACTTTTCACCCAAATTTCAGACATTTACCTTAAAATGGCAGAACGCGCCGTGTGCAAACACATAACTACAATAAGATACTGTTCCATTGCGCTATAATAAAGTATTTATCAAATAATCTGCCCACTCATCCGTCCTGACACCTTTAAACGTTGTTTAACTTACCGAAACGTGTAAGACAACACAAGCATTCATTGCTTGTGTTGTTTCACACGTTTCGACACAACACTGACAGGACTGATCTATAGATATATACGAGTATGTATTTGTATTTTTCTTACTTAATTGTTGAAAAAAAATATGACTTCCGCCACTCAGCACGCAATGCCTCGAGAATTCGACTGTCTTAATGAAGACGGAGTCTAGTAAAACTAGGTTGAAGCTGAAAGAAAAAAAATTATATGTGTGTATAGATTTTTAAAATTATAATATGTGAATAGATTTTTAACGACACACTACTGCTTGTCTAAAAGGTTGCTATAATAAAAAAAACAGTTAACTAGCAATCTACTTTACTTACAAATAAAGCAAACTGTAACAAAATCTTTGATGTCAAAAAAATCAAGATAGAGTTTCAACAATTTCAGTAAGTAAATCTAATGCAAATTAAAAACGGAACACAAAAGCCGAAGTCAAAGTACCTTATGAATATTAAACAGTAATTACAGAAGTTCTTTTTGATTTTTAGTCACTTCAAAGGACTTCTACACTACAAACAAACTACTATACAAAATAAATCAGCTTCACGCTGTATCTCGCACACAGCAGGGTAGGCAGAGGGAACCTGTTCCCGACTTTCTGCCGAATTCTGAAGGAATTACGTGTTAAGTGGCAGAACTCAACGTCGGGCTTTGCCTCGACACCAGAGCGAAGAAATGGAAATATAAATTTAAATAAATATTTCATCTCCTCGAGTGAGGATGGAACCCACAACCAGTCGGTTTTACAGTCACACTTTGTGCCCATGTATATATATATACATATATATATATATATATATATATATATATATATATATATATATATATATATATATATATATATATATATATATATATATATATATATATATATATATATATATATATATATATATATATATATATATATAGGCAAGCGTGGCGCAGGGGTATATATATATATTTAATTATGTTACCATATAGGTTTAATATAACCATAAAATATATACCTACGTGACAAGCTCATTACTGAAGTAAACTTGTTGAATAGAATTTAAGATGAAACATTTCCCTCATATCTCCTCTCCACTGTGGTGGTCAGTGCGAATACATTTATTTCAATAAAAAAGTGCCCATAAATCTGGACGTTAGACTTTTTCCGCGCCAGTTCCTGACAAGCTCCGGCTGCAATTGATTTGCAAGTAATAGGGTCAGTCCGAATAGGATTAAAATAGTGGGTATGTGTTTGTTTTGTAGTTATTTGCAGTTACGATACTAACTAGGAGGATATTCTTTCTAATATTTAATAGAAAAAGTTGAGGCCAGTCGTGGCGCAGGGGCACAAGTATGTGAATGTCAATGTGACTTTGTGGGTTCGATCCCCACTCGAGGAAATGAAATGCTTATCAAAATTTATATTTTCATTTCTTCGCACTGCTTGAGTTCCGCCACTCAACACGCAATGCCTTCAGAATTAGGCGGAAAATAAATAACGGAATGTCTTAACATTAGGTTCCTTCTGTCTACCCTGCTATATTCCCACTTTCCGCCAATTTTTTGAAGCATTGCGTTTTGAGTGGGACAACTCAACGTCGGGCTTTTGTCTGAGTGCCAGATCGAAGAAATGAAAATATTAATTTAGTTAAGTATTTATATTAATAAATAATAAATCATTCCCCCGAGGTGGGATCAAACCCACAATAGTCGCGTTAAAGTCACACACTTGGCCTACTGGGCCACGACGCCTTAAAAAAATATTTTATGTTTCGTTTAATACAGTATATATTTTACAAACCAATATACTTGAATCACTTATTTAAGCAGGTGACGTTTTTAAATTTGATAGTGATATAATACACGTAAAACGTCTGTCCTGTTGTAGGTATCTCTTGAACCTTAATAGTTAAATACTTGAAATTTTCACAGATGATAAATTTCGGTTACAGCTATAACATTAAATAAAAATTAGAATGAAATAAATATTTAAGTGGAGAAGAGCCATACAACAAACATATTTTTTTGCCATTTTTATAGATGGAATATCGATGCATAAGTGCTCGTATCTTTTGATTGCGTCGACTTAAACCATGATTTTGTCTGTGCTTCTAGAGACCATAGACATAAATATTTGATATTAATTTCAGCTTGATACCTCCACGCAATCTCGAAATAAACGGTCTTGACAGAAGATCAGAAGGACGGACAACTAATTACTGGTCCTACAAGGGATCCGTTTTCACCTTTTGAGATTTCTTGATATAACAATATACTTTTTGAACATTTCGCCAAGTTAGTAATTAAAAAATATGTTAAAATCTATTCAAATATTTTATTTCATCTATTTACCAATCAAATTTACCTGCTCAAATATACGCTCCAAAAATTTGCCTATTTTTCTGTTTTACAGTTCAGATAAAGTTATAATATTATTCATACCGCCTCCGCTATTCCGAACACTTATCCGAAGTTGCTAAGATTTCTTAAAGGTTATCGGGATGAAAAGTTCCCCAAACTTGTTGAACCACAATGACAATGAGGGACGAGAGTCACTCACACTAATATAATAACAAACTTCATTTAGAATCCTATTGTTTCCTCAATACACTCAATTTAGAGAACTCCGGAAGTGAAATTGCTAAAAGTTTTATATAAATGAAGCTTGCTTTCAAGTTTGTTATTTTTGATATCGATTTTTTTGCTGACGTCATCGTGGTTATTAGAATTGTATATGGGTTACTTAGCGTTACTTAATATATTCATTATCTTAAGAACTTTGTTATTGAGGTTATATTTAAAAGGCTTAACATTTTATAATATCGACCCGCCCGCGGCTTCGTCCGCATACACTACATAATTATTTATTTTCTCATCTGAATTACTTTCGTAATCTAATAACTTTATCATTTTAAAGATAATACACTCATAGCTAATTCCGTAAAACCTTAATTTTGTAGCAATATTATCACATACAGTTCTTTATATTGACATAACTAATTTATTTAATAACCGATTTAAATAAAACAGACAAAACTGCATTCCAATTGTTAAGTAAGTCCGTTTCTAAGATTAGCGTGAACAAACAAACAGATAAAAATTAAAATCATTGTTTTGGATTCTACTACGGTAATTAACGCCCCCGACAAAAGATTTTTCCCATATATTTTCCATGTACAAACAGCGATGAGCTACAGTTTTATTACATGTATAGACTGTATTTCTTTTTTTTATTGAAAATTCTTTTATAAATCTACTCGACGTCGAGCTATTTCATTGTCGTCTTTTGTAACGAAACTCTATATCTTTATTGTATTATTTAAAACAGAGAATTGAATTCGATGGACTTAAAGCAAACGATTTCATTTTTCTTATTCGATGAGATTGCATCGCAGCTGAACATAGCTCGAATAAAATTTCAATATTTATTTAAATTTATATTAGCGAAGAAATGATTCTTTGCTTTGGTGTTGAGGCAAATCGTGGCACAAACACGCAATGCCTCTAGAATTTGGCGGAAAATGAGGAACGGAGTGTCTTAACACTAGGTTGTTACTGTAAGCAAATTTCAAGAACGTGGATTCTTAAATCGTTATATTTAATTTCAAAGAGCCCGTTCGAAGCAGCCTCGCTCTCGCCGTTTAATTTAAGGATGTTGCTTGATATTTGACGCGACAGAAAATAAATAAACTATTCGCTTTTCCTTTTTCAAGGATGCCTTATTTAAAGAAGCCTTTTTCAAACTCCCGAGTTTGCATAAAATGGTAAATTTAATACAATATTTATATTATATTCGGTGATTGGAACACAACCCAATGTATCTACGTTGAAAACGTAGAGTACTTTGGTTCGTGTTGTTGTAGGATGGCACATTAGTGGATATGACATTCGACAAGCCTCTATAAGGTGCCAGTCGTGGCGCAGTGGCATAAGCGTGTGAGTGTAAACGCGACAGATTGTGAATATTTAATATTTTTATTTCTTTACACTGATTCGCTACTCAACAAGCAATGGCACCAAAATGAAGCGGAAGGTTAGGTTAGGTTAGTGGAGTATCTTAACACTAGGCTCCCTCTGTCTACCCTGCTTCATGCGGGATTCCAAATTCCAGAACTCTTGGCACTATTTGAAAAAAAAAAACGATTTTGGGAGCCGTTTTATTATTGTGACGTCACTCAGTAACATAGATTTTTTTAAATAAGCAATTAAAAACGCTTACTATACTTGATGTGCGAGGTTACAGAGTGGAACTATTTTGGGAATATTTGTAGTTTATTATATTTTAAAATGAAATAACGCGAAGGTATATATTATTCATGTAATATTATATCGTAATAAAGTATCTTTATTACATTTACATTTTCAGAAATTTTCATTTAAGCTTTCGATTCATAATACAAAATAGCATTTTGTAGGTGGTAAAACTAAACTGATTATAACTAAAGCCAACGTGGTCTTCTCCTATAATACCATCTTAAACTAACCGACGCAAACAACTTAGATATTGGACTTGAAACTTAATCCTTTTCGTCGAGGATCTTCAGAAAATCTTATAATATATATCCTACTTCCCTCGCTCTTTCAATTATCTATTTTATATAAGTTTTTTTAAAAGTTAACCTATAAATGGAAAATATTATTGTATCTTCATATATGTACTTTCACCATAATATATTCATTATTTAACGAATAAATCCAATGGAGAAACATATTCTACTTAAAATCATGATATAAATAAAAAAATATATAAAATATATAATTTTTCGTAGATTTGTATGTGATACATACCTGAAATTCGAAATTCCAATTTTCTATGAAAATTGCAAAGATGAATAACATTTTGATTTGAAATACTGAATATTCAGTGACGATTCCGTCGCCAACCTTTTGTCGTCACAAAATTAGTCATCGTCATAATAATAAATATTAAATATTAATTATATATTATTTATTAATTTTTCCCCCGAGTTAGAATCGAACCCACAACTGTCGCGTTTACAGTTACTCGCACGCGCCCCTGCGGCGCGACGCCCTCTATATATGTATATTGTAGTTATAGTTAAAAGAAATATCAATATAATCTAAGCTGAAATACATTTTAAATAAATACAACTTATCCACTTTTATGTGCAGCATTTAATCCAACTAAAATAATAGTGGTCGAAAATTGGTATTTTATTCGCATCGAGCTCGTAAAGGAGTCGTAAATGTAGTTTATACACTTGTTAACGATTTAATTGATACATAAAACATTTTAATTAAGTTTTGGTTCAATTCCCAAATTATATAAGTTACAATATATTTGCACGGGAATTAACAGTTTCGGGATACGTTAGTTTGCCTTGATAATGAGGTGTATCTACGATTGTCAACTTTTAACTAGTATTTTGCATTATTTAAATCTTTTTAATATTAATTGGAAAAGTAAACGAAATTATTGGAATATTTTAAATATAAAATTTTTTTTTGAACAGAAGGAACCTGTTTTTTTATCGCTGGGATATGCATTTACGCAGACCGCCCGGATGAGCGGTACTGTGGGACTCACAAGTGAAACCGATTGGATGGAGGGTTGATCGTTCGCACAGGCTACTATAACGCTCTCGGGCCTCCCGCCCGCCGATTGCGAGCCGCAGTCACTCTCAGAGTGCCGCGGGGTTTCTTCTAGGGTACCCGCAGCCTTGATGACTTGCAAGAGGATCACCTTGTAAGAAGGAACCTAGATTAGGTCACTACATTCGCACTTTTGGCCCAATTTTCGACACAATGTTTGTTGAATGATGGAATTCAATGTTGCTTTGTAGCTCTTTGTCTTGTTACCAAAGTCGAAAAATTTAAATAATTCTTTCCCCCAGCTAGATTTGAACCCATAACCGTTCTCTTTACAGATACTACGGCCTCAATTAGTGCTGCACCACTACGGCCTCAATTACTAACATTAATTAAACCAGAAAACTTTTACAGTAGGTACCTGGTGGTGAATAAATCGTATCTAATTGTCACTAAAATATTTTGCTAATTATCATAAATATGTACTAGTAATAGTTAGTATAATATATTATAAGCAGTTTTCTTTTAAAAGTATTTATATAAAACATAACATTATTTTGCAAAATGCAAATAATGTGTAATTTTTTGTGGAATAAATAAAACTATTTTATTATTGTTATTATTACTATCATAAATATGAGGTCTTTATAAGTTTGATTTAATTTTTGATTTTTAATTTTATCAATAAGAAACGTAGATATTGTATCTGTGTTATTTCTGTAAATATCCATAAAGTATAAGCTATTCAACTTACGCCCAATATTAATAACCTATCTCCAACGTCAATCTTAGATTGTTTCATATATCTATCCAATCTAGAGATTGAATAGATGTATGAAACAATCAAAGATTGACGTTGGAGATAGGTTATTAATATTGGGCGTAATTCAATGAGCCGCGCCCAAGATAACTTAAATAACGTCAGTTAACGATGAAGCGAAGCAAGTGGTTCCGATATATTTTACTATGTAACGTCGTTATAGCTCTGCATTCGACCTACAATGTCGTAAAAGTTAGGCGGAAAGTCAGAAACAGAGTATTCTAACACTAGGTTTTAATACACTAGGTTTTAATATTTACAGAAAATTTTTAAAAGAAATGTAAAAATAATAAAAGGTACGGACCATAAGTCTGTAGTGTTAGTAAGAATTAAAATTAAAAAAATAAATAAAAAACACTAGGTTTTCTCCGCCTACTCTGCGGAATAGCAAGAAGCTTAAAAAATATATGTCGTGACTAAGCTATACAGAAATATAATTGTTTTGTCGATATTAAAAAAGTTCGCGAGCAGAAATCACATTAATAACCTTCACAACAACAATAAACGATGCATTACGATCGCCAATAAAACTTTATTATTCAGTCATGACCACTTTTTGCAAGCAAAACTCCATATAAGCTAATGAAATGATGATAAATGACAGTGTAATAAAAGTCTAATATTACACTTAGCAGCTTCACGCTGTATCCCGCACACAGCATGATAGGCAGAGGGAAAACTATGTAAAGACACTCTGTTCATTGCGTGTTGAGCAGCGGAGCTCAACTCACGCTTTGCCTCGACACCAGAGCAAGAATGAAAATATTAAGTATTTCATTTCTTCGAATGGTGATCGAACCCACAACTAGCCGCTTTTACAGTCACACACTTGTTCTCCTGCGCCACGACCGGCCCTAAACGTGCCATCATAGAAATGCCTCGTCTAATTACAAAACAGATTTGCTACTATCGGATAATTCAGTAATTCCTCAGCCTGCAATGCATTCAATGTGAATTGTGACATCGTTATTGTGCTTAACACGATACTAGATCTATCTATCTATCTAATATGAATGATGAATTAATATATCTTTGTCGTGTCTTAGTAAATAAATTGTGCTATATTGATATTTTATTAGATAGATATATCTATCTAATAAAATATCAATCTAAATCTAATTGAGGCCGGTCGTGGCGCAGCGGCACAAGGTGTGACTGCAAAATCGACTGGTTGTGGGTTCGATCCACACTCGAGGAGATGAAATATTTACTTAAATTTATATTTCCATTTCTTCGCTCTGGTGTCGAGGTTAAGCGCGGCGTTGAGTTCTGCCCCTCAACACGCAATGCCTCCACAATTCGGCAGAAAGTGGGGAACGGAGTGTCTTAACATTAGGTTCCCTCTGCCTACTCTGCTGTGTGCGGGATACAGCGTGAAGCTGATTTAATTTTTTTTTTTAGATAGATCTAGCTAGCTTTGGCAGTGTTGAGTTCCGCGAGACAACAAAAGTTTCTTAAATTCTTGAAAGTATGAAACGGAGTACTCTAAGTCACGTATTGTGACTATCCTCTGCTTTTCAAGTGATATGAGAAAAGCCGTGAGCTGGATGTGCCTGTGCCATGCTTTTATATAATTTACCGTAAATTTAAAAAAAAAACATTGATCTGCACTGGTATAAACATAAACGAAATGGTTGCGAGTTCAAATTAACCTCCAAAATATATTTTCGCCAGATCCCACAATATATTGATCATATGTGAGTAATGTAATCTGTCTGTTTGGTTGTTCGCCAATCACGCAAAAAGTACCAGACGGAAATTAATGATTTTTTGTATGGTGATAGCCTAGAGTCCGGAGGTATATTATTTTTGAATTGTAGCCCGGTTTTTATTATAATTTTCTTAAAAAAAATTAAAAACCAAAAATACAAATGATTTAAAATACCGATATCTACTGGATGGTAGTGAATGAATTTTAACGTGGCAATAGTTCAAAGTCTAATGCAACTTAAAGGGTAGTTTTCGTCATGGAGTATAAAGAAAATTTTAGTAGGAAAAGTAACTTTCTCGGGAAAACATCGACCAGTACCCAAAATAAGCTTGATAAAAAATTAAATTATAACCCAATGATCTGTGCAGGGCTTGACTCATTGGCTTTGCGTAGTGATGTCTCCTCGCTGTGCGTTCTCTACCGCATTTATCATGGGGCGTGTTCTGGAGAACTTTTTGACTTTACCTGCCGCCGAATTTTCTAACCGCACATTCCGTCACAAGCTCAAGTACCATCCACACCATCTGGATACGTGGTACTCCACTACTGTGCGATTTCATGGAAACTTCCTTCCACCTATGTACCTGTTCCACGGGATCTTGAGTGGAGGTGATCACTTACCATCAGGTGACCCGTCTGCACGTTTGCCTTGTCTTTTTCCGTTGATTGCTTGTAACGCTGAGTTGTACGATTTTAGTGAAAAATATTAATGAATATATATAGTAAATATATTTGGAAAGTAAATTTTGATTGTAAGTTCATAGTTTATATAAGTTTATAATGTGCTTAGATGACGCGGTGATGTAAATACATTTTAAGCATAGCACGTACTTATGTACGCGCGTTACAGTGATTTATAGTAGATATATTTATCATATAGTCTATTTTCAACAACTAATTATAATAATTGTAATATCCGCCGTTAAACATTTTGAATATTTTGAAAAATATTCAAAATATTCTAAAATAAAACTATACTACATTAGTATCGATATTGTAGTGTTGATAGTAATTGAAAATAGTTATACTACAGGAGGATAACTTTATATGCAATATTTAAAGCTGTTTTGACATAAATAATGACACAATGTAGAATAATATATCTTATAGAGGAATCACATATTCCTTTTGTTCTTTAACTAAAATCAGCTTCACGCTGTGAAGCTTTAACTATTATACATATATAGGTATAACAGAGCCGCCACCTTAGTATATAGGTTACTCCGTACTAAGATAGCGGCTTTGTTCCCACATTTACGTCTCTGATATCCTAATAATATGTACCATAAAAAAATTGTCATATTTGATAGATATCCAAATAAATAATAGAAATATAAAACATTAAAAAGAAAAAGAGAAACGCAATTGTATTGCATTTTTTCTTTTTTTTTCATACTTGAAACATATTAATAAATTTGCATAGAAAAAGTTACAAAAAAAATACATGAAATAATCCTGTTAAAGAAGTACCAAATATATTTTATGGCTTAAACTTAATGTTATACTCAAAACAATTGGATTATATATAAATTTATTAATACATTTCAAGTACGATAAAATAATTATATTTATAATTTAATAATATTTACATTTCTTCCCTCTGATATCAAGGCCGCCACTCAACATGCCATGCTTTAAAAAAATCAGCGGAAAGTGGACAACGCAGTGTGTTAACTTTAGGGTCCCTCTGCCTACCCTTCTATAGGCGGGATACAATCAATCTGCTTTTATTTATTTTTTATGAACCGATTAAAATAAAACAAATACTAAATGTTAAGGAAAGTTTGCTTAAATACAAAAGTGCATTTAAATTGGTTAAGCTGTTTCTGAGATTAGCGCGAACACTGAACAAACTCACAGACAAACTGACGATAGCGAATATTTGCTAATGAGTAATGTATTTATGAAAATTGACTGAGATCCCAGGGCCCCCAGACCTTAAGGTACAAGCTCACCTATGTTAAAGTAGAATCTGATGGCTCAATCCTCCTCTCAGACAGAGATGTACCTTCATGTACTTAACAAACAATGTTTCGAAAATTGAGGGACGAAGTGCCTTTACTCTCTATAAAGCAGGACAAGCAGAGAGGACCTCTGTTTATCCTCTTTTATACGGGATATAGCGAAAAGTAAAAAAAAAGTACATAAGAAAATTGCATCATTTAATCACATTTATATTACAACAATATTATTGAAATTTTAACTATATTATAAACGACGAAATGTATATAATATTATAATGTTTTCATTATGTAAATGTTATCACGTAGTGAAATTAAAATTATATCGGCGTTGTTTGCTGTCGTGCTTACAGAGGTAATGTTCTGTCTATATGATTACTGCCATTAAATTAATTAAATGTTATTATTATAAAGATGATTTCATTAAATTAATATTAATACTGATGTAAGAAAATTGTATTTTTTATCATAATAGATAAAAATAGACGCCAGTCGTGGCGCAAGGGCACAAAGTGTGACTGTAAAATCGACTGGTTGTGGGTTTGATCCCCACTCGAGGAGATGAAATATTTACTTAAATTCATATTTCCTTTTCTTCGCTCTGGTGTCGAGGACAAGCGCGGCGTTGAGTCGGCAGAGAGCGGGGAACGGAGTCTCTTAACACTAGGTTCCCTCTGCCTACTCTGCAGTGTGCGGGATACAGCGTGAAGGTGATTTATTTATTTATCATAGTAATTTAAACTAACATCTATAATAATGAATAAAAGAAATTACTTTTCAATACAGTCAATCTAGGCAACTTGGATTCGTTCGGGTAACATTGACAGTGGGACGTCTGAATAGTTTCGATATTTTTTCCATATCATACAATGCTATTGACTATTTTTATTTAACATATTTATTTTAATTAATCAATTTAAATTTTAAAGACGATAAGAAATTTAAGGCTCAGCACATGATAAACACAAATATAGACGAAAAGTGATGATCAAATGTGCTATGTGAATTGCTGTCTGAAACTGAAAAAAAAACATTATGATGTTGTACCTACAGTAGGTACCAGTAAAATCAGTACAATGTGCCTGGGTTCTACGAGAACAGACAATTAACTTATAGCGGCTTTTGTGAAATACGCTATTTAATAATATTTTATATTTTTAATTATGAAGTGAAATTAAATTTCCAAAATTTTGTGGAATAATTGTCCAAATTTATTAACACTTAAGAAGATATACAAAGAAAATAATTTTACACAATCACAGAAGGAAATAAAGAAATTTAAAGAAATACTAAAAGAAATAAATAAGCGAAACAGATACGTATTAGCAAGAAGATAAGGCTTAAAATTGAATACAAGCAATGAGTACAATATTTAAACAAGTGAACGTCGCAAGCGATAGTAGCCG